>RXPK01001285.1:0-43653 GCA_004143645.1 Protaetia brevitarsis | reverse complement strand
AAATAAAGTGTCTAACATTGTTTTCGATCGCAGTCGGTGGAAAATCAAGCCGCAGTACAGAGTTGCCAATACACCACAAAAAGCCCATATCAGACAACATTTTCTAATATGCTCGAGTGCTATATCTCCAAAAAGGCGACGCAGTTGTATGAGCGCATATTGATTACATCGCATTAGCGCAAGTACTCCAGAAACTTTGTAAGTACAAATAACACATATGACGGTGTAACTAACTCCCGCAAATAGGAAAAGACAAGAGTGTATATTATCCGCGCTCCAGAATCCGTCTGTTCTTGAATAGTTTGTATAAAAGTCATACACGGTCATCGTAATCAAACAAACGGCGTAACCCAATGACGTGAGAGTGAGAATAATGGAACGTTTTAGTACGATTTTGTCTTCAAGTTCGTGAAAGCATTTGGCAGTAAAGCTCGTTACTCCTATAAACGAACAGAGCAAAATAATCGGACGTTCCAAGCAAGCAATGCAGGAAACTGTAGGGCGTAGAAGTCGCATAGTAACTGCTTAGAAACCTAGAAAAAATAGAGTTCTTCATATACAAAGATATCACAAGAACGGTGGCGTAGTAATAGACACATAAATATCCGAGCACTCCGTACTACATCAAATTTTATCAATTCGGCACAATTGTTTCGGGAACACGTGGGTTCTAATTATTAACTGAAGATCGAACGAATTCAGTAAAAATAATAAAAGACTTATTACCTAAACATGCACCGCTATCTCCCTGTTCAGGCCGCTGAACAAAAAGGTTATTGTGTATAATATTTTAACGTATTGTATTTTGTATTTACTGTTACTTATCTTTTCCACGTTTATGTTAGAGTTTAAGGTCTTGCAGAACATTTATCACACTTCACAAAATTAGTTCCAATGTTTTACAACTCTAATATTTTTTTAGCATCCCTTCAATTCATGCCTACTTTTGTAATTTAATAGTATACTTAGATATACAGGGTGATTCTCAATATATGCGACACACTTTAGGAGCTGATTCCTGAGGTTATTTTGATCATAAAAGTTCATATGAGTATATATCCAAAACGGTTTGGTTTTAAAGTTATTGAATGTTTAATAATAAATTATGAGCTATGACTAACACGATATAATATCACAGTTGGTTCTTCAAAAACTATTGTGTTGAGAGGGAATTGTTTATTTGTCATTTCAATATTTGTCAGTAGTTGTCAAAGTATTCATTCAGTTTATTGCCAGTTTCTGTTTTCTAAAATGAATTACACGAATGCTGAGATGTGTGATATACATTTCGTTTACGGTCTTGCCAATGAAAATTCGCGTGCTGCTAGACGTCTTTATGAAGAACGATACCCGAACCGTATCATCCCGCGTCATTCAATATTTGCCCGTCTTCACCAACGCCTTAGTGAAACGGGAAATTTTAAAAAAACGGACGACTGATAATGGGCACCCCTCTACAGTGAGAACTCCACAAGTTGAAGAAATGGTACTAAATGAAATTGAGGAACATCCTACTACAAGCCCCAGAAAAATTGCGTTTGCTTTAACTATTAGTCAGGCCACAGTTTGGAGAATATTGGAAGATCAACTGTTGTATCCATATCACATTCAACGGGTGCAGGCACTTTTGCCGGCAGATTTTCCGCAAAGAGTGGCTTTTTGTCAATGGATGCAACACAAAATCGCACAAAATCCTGACTATTTGGCTCAAATATTCTTCACCGACGAGGCTACTTTCTCTAGAAACGCGATTATTAATTTTCATAATAATCACATATGGGTCGAAGAAAATCCGCACGAACTAGTGAATGCCCGTCATCAACATCAATTCTCTGTCAATGTGTGGGCCGGAATTTTTGGAGATCACTAGATAGGTCCACATTTTTTACCGATGCGGTTGAATGGTGAGGTATACCGCAATTTTCTTGAGGAGAAGCTACCCCTACTGCTGGAAGAAGTTCCGTTGCAATTAAGATTACAAATGTATTTTATGCATGACGGAGCTCCAGCGCATTTTAGTTTAGTTGCTCGCGAGTTTTTGGACAATACGTATCCAGATCGGTGGATGGGACGGGGAGGTCCATAAGCGTGGCCTCCTCGGTCTCCAGACTTAAATTATTTGGACTTTTTCCTCTGGGGTCACCTTAAATCATTAATTTATACGACTCCCATTGAAAATGTCGATGAACTGAGAAATCGTATTATCGCAGCTTTTCAAACAATTAGAAATACCCCTGGTCAGTCAATACTACGGAGGATAGAAAGCTTGTATTGCAGTTGGGGGCGGTCATTTTCAACAGTTAGTATAAGTTAATTTTGTTTTACTAATTATTTTGTTAATTTATAATAAAAACGTTAATTATGTTAACTTACTATTAAACATTGTACAACTTTAGAATTAAGCGAGTTTGGACATATGTTCTTGTGAACTTTTATGATCCAAATAACCCCAGGAATCAGCGCTTAAAATTTGTCGCGTATATTGAGAATCACCCTGTAGATATAGATTTATTGCCAATAAACAAATGCATGTTGTCTGACATTAGATAAACATATAAAAAATATAATAAACAAAAATAAAACAATAAACACGTTCACTATGAGGACACAGGTCAAAATTTACGATTACTAAATTCGTCAAATGAATAAAAGGGTTGTTTCAGTAATATCATCTCCAATTTTCGTCGAAATGTAGCTAAATTAGGAGAAGTTAATATAAACGAAGGTAACTTATTGAAAAAAGAGAAGCCCATGAAGTACAGAGAAATTTTGCAGAGAGAGGTACCAGTTTTCGGAAGATTAATACTATTACAGTTACGAGTGTTGTAAGAATGAATCTCGGTTCGACAGGCATATCTACTTCTATATTTATACACCATACTCATCGACTCATAAATAATCAATGAGTATAAAGTCAACATTTTTTGGGAAACAAACTTTAATTCTGAGAATGTAAATCGCTGCAACAAGCCGAAAAAGTTGCGGAATCTTTGTCGCGCACCCTAAAGTATATTATCTTTGGGTCACAATTTTTTGGGTTAATTGTAGATTGCCACTCATTCCAAAATACTGGTCCAGACAATTAAAGTACTGGAAGCATCAGGTGAAACCCGCGTAAAGAACCTTGAAAGGATAACGGTCATTCAAGGACTTTTTCGAAATGCACCAGATGTGTTTGCTAAAAAAGACTATACCAAACTTGAAGCTATTTTAGCCAAGCATTCGAAATTTTCCGCTTTGTACAAAAAAAGTATTGAGTGGAACTGGTTCGAATGACTGCACCATAGCAATAGAAAAGTTACTAGAGTACGAATACGTACCAGTATGTCGCACGATTCTCCCCACATTATATTATATCTGACAGGAAACAAAATTTTACTCCAGAAAATTTAGAAAAAAATACCTTGCTTGCTATTTTAATAATAATTAAATCAAAATTTATTTATTCAATCAACATTAAAAATATATATACAGCTCATCTCCTGTATTAATTTTTTCCTGGCTCAGTTTTAAATAAAAAAAGAGAGTGATTCTGTAATGCATATTTTTCAGATTCAAATGCATGTTTTACCTATTTAAATGCATATAAATCCGACCTTGTTAGTTAGTTGTGAAAGAAATAAACCATGTTTACTGAAGACTAGCTTTCATTATTTCCTACCACAAAAAAGGTAAAAAACCAGCCACGGAATTCATACACTCCCTCTAAAGAAGAAACATATTATTTTTACAAGTGCTTTTTCTACGACTATTAGACCCTTCGAAATACCCAGAATTAATGACAAATGTAAATCTATTCAACCCCCATAAATGAGTGAAGGACGGGTACCACTTCCTTATCCAATAAGTTTTTTTACATATTTATTTGTGGTTTCCTATGCGTCTAACATTTTCGATTCGATTCTACATTTTTCACTAATTCAAGGTTTTCTATGTCGATTTTATCTCCGGTATCGTTTGTATGTTGCGCAACGCTGAATGATTTCCGGTCGTTCGCCTAATGCCCGATCTTTCGTTGGGATGAGGTTTATATTTCACGTTGCCTAAAAGATTTCTGAGTGTGTTCAGCTGTAAGAATTCGAAATTCCATCCTGTATAATGCGAGAATTTAAATTCATTTTATTAATACGTAGTTGATAGGTACCGTGGCATTTGCTGAGTAGCGTCTGCCTCACAGGAAACACTAATCTATTTTCGTTTAAAGACTCGCGTAATTAAGATATGGTATTACTTTGTATTTTATCTACTACTTTGTCTATTGTATGTTACAAAACGCCGATCAGCAATTCCCACGGTCCTCTCAAGTAGGACGTCTGAAAGTCAGAAAAATAACGCCTTCGGTCATACTTGCGCTCTTCTGTAAAGAGAAGCGAAACTAGTTATCGGTGCGAATTGACGTCACAATCAAAGTTTATAAAACCCTTAACATTGCGGTTTAGGATTAATTAGTTCGCGATCCTTCAATCTAGCTCCAGGAATAAGCACGCGTCCCCTTCGTCGAGTGTTTGTAATTCTTAGAATTAAAACTTCTCATCTTAAAATTTTGCATTTAAAATTGAGCCTAAAAAATTCTAGAACAGGAAGCAATAGCATTCCTCGAGAGGTGATTAGTGATTTTGGTACTAAAACCGCTTAAATACCCCCTTTTATTTTGCCTAAATTTTTGTGAGTGCTGTGTAAGTTTCGTGCCCTAAAATTTGGATTACGAGAAGAATTATTTTTCCCACATCGGCCGGTAAGATGCTCAAAATTTCTGCTTAACCCTAAACCTACCAAGGTGTGCTTTTGAGGCACAATTGATTTTGAAATTGCTGGAACTTTGTAAGTTAACTGCCCACAGACTGGAGGAGTTTTGTATTTTCAAAATAAACTATTTAACACAGAATGACATAAAAATTTTTTAAAAATATTTTTCCTATTTTACTAAAAAAATTAAACATAATTTACCGACACGTCCTACCAAGGTGTGTCTTTAAGGCACATACTGTTATTATACTATAAAATGCATTGCTACGTTATTTAAAACTAGGTATGTGGGTAATTCCCCCGTAATAGATATGCTTTTATATTCGGGACTTCCCCTTGTATGTAAGAACTTCCAGTTGCATATGAAGGGAATTCCCTAAATGCGTTTTGCTAAAACAGTCAGCTTACAAACTGCAATTGCTATCAGTGTATTTGTGACTTTCCTAACGAACGCATTGGCCATTTTAGGTGTCTATTGGTAATTTATTTTTTACTAGTGAGAGTATAGTATAGACCAGGTAAGCAAAATAAAGTTTTGATTGACCCCAGTAAAAATAGATTTGTTGTTTTATGCTTATTTTGGTTTTGAAATTTATGCAGAAAGTATGACCGATTGGTTGACTGACCGACGCCGGCACTAACTGAAAAGGAGTTGCTCGATGCATTGTACGAAAGTGATGAGGATTTGGAAGGAATGTAAATGATGGTGAAGATGAAGAAGAGCCAATAACGAAACCTCTTCTAGTGAAGCGGATTATCAAGAAACTGGCGATGAAGAAAGCGATGAACAAGAAGGAAGTGACGATAGTGATGCTAATGATGAACCGCCCGGCCATTCGCAAACTTTTATTGGAAAAGATGGTACCGAGTGGAATGCGACGCCGATTGCCAAGGGAAAAACACGTGCACACAACATAATTACAACAGCTTTGAATAAAGTGAAACTTCCACCTGGAGTGTTCATACTCCTTGTGACGCATTCAATTTGTTTTTTGATGATACGGTTATTGGTATTGTGGTTACTTTCACTAATAAGGAGGCTGTTCGTATTCTTGGCGATTTGTGGAAACCAGTTGACGACGTTGAAATCCGTGCTTTCTTGGGCCTTTTGATTACTGCTGGAAGAAATAAACAAGGAATGGTGGACTATAATGAGCTATGGAAACCTTTATATGGAAATTCTGTTTATCGAGCGTGTATGTCACGAAATAGATTTACTCAATTACTAAGATTTATTCGTTTTGACGATAAAGCGACCAGAACCCTCCGAAGGCAAAAGGACAAGTTGGCACCAATTAGAGACCCTGTGGGACCGTGTTAATACAAACTTGCTGAAATATTATCTTCCTGGCAGTTAATCTAACCATCGATGAACAACTGGTGCCTTTTTAGAGGTCTGTATCTTTCCGACAGTACCTGCCAAGCAAGCTAGATAAGTACGGTATGAAATTTGGTGGATATGCGATAGTGGAACTAGTTATCCGTTACGTGGCATACCGTACTTAGGAAAAGAAGGTCTCAACAGAGCAGAAAACTTAGCGCAAAGGTGGTTGAAGACGTCGACCAACTTCTTCACCAGCTACGAGCTTGCATCCAGTTTGCTTACCAAAGCCTAACTTGTGTAGGAACGCTCAGAAAAAATAAGCGCTGCATACCACCAAATTTTTACCTCACAGGCGACGGAATATTGAAAGCAACTTGTTTGGTTTTCAGAAGACAATGACTTGGTATCTTATGTACCTAAGAAAAATCGCTGTGTCATATATTATCTACAATGCCACAACGCCTCCACCATTGATGAGGAAAATAAAAATAAATCTGAAATCAATAAGTACTACAATTCCACGAAAGGAGGGTGGATACACTTGATCAGATGGTACATACATATTCAGTGAAACGCAAAAACTAATAGGTGGCCTTTGGTCTATTTTTTCAATATAATTGATGTGTGTGAGTAGCTTCATTTGTCATTTGGAGAAATATCCGTCCTGACTGGCATATTTCCAAAAAACGAAGACTTCGCAAAATTTCTTAATTACAACAGAATTAGTAACTGGGGCAATTAGACGTCGTAGTTTGAGTGGTTGCATAAAAGTCATACTTCATTGATACAAACTACGTTGAATCAAGTACCAACAACATTGCGAACTCTACATAAAATAAACTTTCAAATATTTTACTATCTTGTACTATTTTTAAATTATATCTTCTGACACACAATATTCTTTCTATATGTTTTAATTTTACTGTATACCTACTACATGAAATAAATAATGCATATTTTGCTATTATTTACATCAACAATGTGTACAAATAGATGTGTGCCTGTGAGGCACACCTTGGTAGGACACGTTACGATAAAACGTTGGTAGGACTAGGGTTAAAACTAACCAAAGCAAATACGTGAAAACCGTAACTCGTTCGCTCTCTCTCCCTCCTTCCCTTAATAAATGGTTTGGAAGTAAGAATTACTAGAATTTAAGTTAATCAAGATTGTTAAGAAAAGCCTAAAAAGTTCATCTAAATAGTTGTGTTTGGTTTTGTCATTTGCTTGATATTTTATTAAATTCGTAGATTGTTAGCTTAACTTAATTGTCACAAAAATTCGTTAAAACAAAATTGTGTTTTGTTCATTTTTGTTCACTTGTTAATTTATTTAATTGTGTAGTTTGTGAGTTTTTTATTCAATGTCTTAAATTACTCAAAATATAATTGTTAAAAATATAAGTCGTTCTATTATTTCGCTATTTAAAAGAAGTTCAGTTTGAACCCTTAGAAAGGGGTTGGAGAGCAAGTTATCATCGGTAAGAGAAAGCCGACGAGAAGGGTAAGTCGACAATCCTTAGGCTAACTAACGGCCCTGCTTCGACTGACGGTGGGAAACACAGTTGGGAAACATCTTTGGCTAAAATTACTAAAACCATTCGCTACCGAACAAAAAGTTTGTTTCCCAGCAGTGGCTCGCCGGTCGAAAGGGCAGGAGGGGTTGTCTGCGAGACGGAATTTGGCTTGTCTTATTTGAATTTGGGCTGGCCATTCCCAAAAGTTTCTAGACAAGAAAACCCGTTCCGTTACACAGCGAGGAGAAGCAAATGTTCAAGCAAATGTCGTCTGAACCATTTGAAATACGATGGAAAGGCAATTTAACAAACAGTTTTCTTCTGTTAAAGTTAAAATCATGGTACTTCTTACATAGTGTATTGGACTTTCTTTATACTCCGGACTACATCATAGAGGAGTAACCATTATAGATCGCTACCTTTTTAACGAATTACAATTCTTTGTTGAATCTCGACTTGTTATGTTAAGTAGGAATTTTATAACTCTATTGATTAGGAACTTAATGCCAGCTATTTCATATTGTCCATAGTGATTTGAATCGGTCATTATAAATCTATTTGTACTGGTTTTTTTCGTATAGACGTCTACTTATTTATTTATTTATTATTGTTTCTCCATTTTAGAGGGAGATCTCCATCTCCCTCTAAAATGTTTAGGTAATAGGTCTCTTCTTATTTTTAATTTATGTTTTCAGTACTGTTTTGCAGAAATATAATAGGCATACAATGCAATTCCATACCTTTTTCACTTACCTACTCGGATACAGATTTCTATATTGCACTAAGGTTGACGTATTGGATGTTTCTACTGCAGCGATTCGTAATTACTGCATACTTCGATTATTGTATTAGTATCTTTTTTTTCTGTTTATATTTTAGCTAACGTATATGAGGGAAGGACAGACATATCTGTAGAGAATAGCGGGGAAGGAAATAAATCACTGGCGTATGCCCGCGCGCATTAATATGTACAGGGTGGGCAAAATTCGACACTTTTAATAGGGAACTTACATTTCTAAAGGAATTAGACAAAATCTGACCTATGCTTCTGGAGCTCGATTTTAAAGAGAAATCGATTAGTGAAATCCGTATTTTTATATCTTCCATAGGATAAGATATACAGACCGTTTTCGTAAAATATGCAATTTTTAAAAGCCTTTGTAACTTTTTAATTTGTGAAAATGCTTGATTTATATAAGAACTTTATTAGGGCACTTTTTGATGCAGAATTTAATACTCTATTTTTTCTTAACTCGTATTTTTTGAGATATTATCAAAACTTTTTTTTATATGGAACACCCTATATGTTTTTACACTATTGAAAAGCACATAAAATTACCTTTAACATGATATAACACACTTGATATTTTATTTAAACAGTTTTTAAATTATTTGATTTTTTTTTTGCAATTTTACAGTATTTCATCGTATCTAGTTTTATAAACCCAATAATCTGTATTACTTAGGCCTCGTAATTACATGTTTTAACACTTTTTGGAATTATAAATATCTCTTATTTTTAAAGTGTGATTTATCTTGGTGGCTAATAATTAAAGGAAAATAACTTTTATAACAAATATTTAGAAATTAAATGAAGCATTATCCTGATGGGACAAAGAAAAAGGTGCCAAGGTCTGACTAAATTTGATTCTTTCTCTGTAGGGATGTCAAAGGGTTTGTTTAACACCAGTCTCCAATAAATGTAGGTGAAATGAAATGTCTGTGAGAAAATGTTGAATCCAAATAGACATTTGGAATTAGGCTACAAATGTGCTCTAGATAAAATTGTAGTTACATCGAAAAATTCGTATTTTAATTAGTAAATGTGTTATTCAACAGTATCTCTTTATTGCTTGTTTATACATATTTATTTTTTTATTTCTTTATTGAAATTCTTATATTAAACACTTATTTTCATTTTTAGAATCGTCACTCATTACGATTACAAATACGGCCGAAATGAATAACCAATTAGCATATAAGTCGAAAAGTAGACTCTTCTACTGTTGTTTAACAAAAGTCAAACCATTGTCAATAGGACTTCATGAATGTAAACATATGCAGGGTATTTTGCTCTAAAGAGATACATGGGGTATGCCCAAATAAAGTTGATTGTGTCTACACTTTGATGAGGAATCCCCATTATAGCAAAGTTGTATAAATGCATTTAAACGTGTCAGTAGATGTGTGGTGAAATAATAACCAATTTTTGTTGAAAATATCTCGAAAATCAATGATTTTTGACCTAAGGTATGTTACTTACCAAACTTGTTTAAGATCTACTGGTACTTTTTAAAAATGCAATAATATTGTGGTATCGTACATTAGAAAACAATATTCAACTGCTTGTTCCAAATGCTGTGCAATTTTATATTATAGACAAATCATGATTCGTCTACAATATGTATATGCCTACCTGTTACTGTTTCCTGGTTACATAATGTTGTTTCAGAGATATAGAAAGATGGATCCAGCCAGCTAAAAGCGTCACTACACGCACTTCAAGCGATTAGTTCCGTAGGTGTGGACTCTAAGCTGGTTTGGGACTGCGTAAGTACACTAGATGAAGTGGGCACCCAAAGGAAATTGACAATGGCCTGAGTTTCTAGCCACTCGAGCGTGAAGGCAAATGAGACGGCGGACGAACTGGTCAAGCGAGGTTCGTCTAGATCATTCGTTAGAGCTGATCCTTCTTTTGGCACTACCAACTCCCAAATTAAAAAAAAATCCATCAATGAATGGATACATAATCAATCCAGAGAGTGGTGACAAAAATCACCGGGACAGAGATAGGCAAGAGAGTTTCTAAAAGAACAGAAGCTTGAATGGATCTACTAAGTAAATATCTGTTATGTTAGACTGCCAAAATGATAGTTAGTCTGATGACTGGTCATTGTAGAACTAAATAGGCATAATATACGCCTAGTAGATAATGCTACTTGCAGATTCTGCCAAGAGTAGGAAGAAACATCAATTCATGTGCTTGTACCAATGTGACGGCCTAGCAAGGACAAGGTTTCTAGTAATACATGTGGAGAACCCCACAGCTAGCAGCTACACAAAGAAGGCGCTCTCAAAGATGATAGGCGTAGTTAAGAGGGCAAAATTAGAGACCGTCTTCTGGGAGAAAAGGGGATCACAATAGATCTGAAAATGTCGCGGTGAAACAGATCGGTGGGTCACCCCACTTCTAATCTAATCTGTGGAGGAATTTATTACCAATGAAACACCTTGTATATGACTGGAGTTTAGCAGACAACCCTTCCAAGAGTCAAAAATACAAGAGTGTTTCCATCTTTACCATTACTTGATGCGAAAGCACATCGGTAAACCGTTTTATAAATATTTCGATTGTTAATGTCTCTGATATCGAATTTTCAGCAGTAATAAGGAGGAACTGGCTGGTAATAATTTAGGGTTAAAGGTTCATAAAATTTGACGTATACGTATCTAAAATCTATAACAAAATCTATTGGAAAAATTAAATGCAATTGCATCCATTTAAAATCACAAGGCCATAAATATACCCTGTATAAAACGATCGCCACGTATACCTACTCCAGCACATGTATGATCATCAACGCCAGCAGATATGATCTGATAAACGACTAACTGAATGTATTAGTCATTACTTGGAACATGTAGCGTCTAATATTTATAAAATTGGATCAATTCTTTTCTATTGTACAGTGAGAAAAAAGCAACAAAATTTATTTTATCCCAGGTATTTAAAACAAATAATAATTTATTTGTAATTTGTAGAAAGCCCATTACTAATAACAGATTTATTTTAGAAGATTCAAATAAATAAATTGAGACAGTTTGACATATCTAGAACTGAAGAAAACCATGAAGTTGACAATGTAAAGTTAGTTAAGAACGTAAACAATTATGTGGAATTAAATTGTTATAAGGGTATGGAAATATGTAAAAACAAACATATTTTTAATGAATTCAGATTTAGAATCCTTAAATTCTCGTCTTTATGGTTTAATAAGTAAAAGTAGTAGATCAGATGGAGTTAGGATTAGTGACTAAGTAAGCATGACGGCCGTCAACAATGACCGTGACCATTGTACCATGACCTTTTTTAGGTACAAATTAGAGCAGTTTTAGTTATTCAGTTCAGTGTTTCTGCTGATGATGTTAGCTTTGCTATTGAAACGTACTGCTATGGAATGGCTCCCCGGTTGTTTGAACTCTATGCTGTTAATTTTCCAAGATCATGTTTTGGCATTGCCGCGCGCAAATTCTCACTTAGATGTAATTGTAAGAAAGGATTTAATAGTTTTGTTTGAGTATTTTATTGTTCAGTTGTGTATAGGTAATTTCATTGATTTGTACATTTTGCATACTACAGTATTGTATATAGTTTATTTGCTTGTATTTTTTTTTGCGAGGCGTTGCGCTTTCATTGCACGCAGATGTAAATTTCATATATATGAGTGTGTTACCTTGAGGCCCGGCAGTTACCAGATAGACGAGCGCGAGTATTGTCTTGTTTTGTTCTCTTGGTTACCGTTTCTGGTAATTCTTTTTAATTTTAAGATGTAGTGTTTAAATTTTCCGTTTTTTTTTGTAGTTTTCAAATTAATTTTATTCTAATCACCTCGGGGTAGGTGAAGAGAAGCTTTGGGCTTGTATTTTAATTTCATTTTGATTTTACTTGGTTCTCCACGTTGATTATATTAAATTTTAGTTAGCTTTGAATTTTTGAGACCACGTGGATTTTTTGTGGTATAAGAAATTCCTTCTAGAACGAATCCACCATTTTGTTTGTTGATAAAGGATTTGCATTGTCCTTTTTAATTGTAGAGTCATATGCAGGTTTGTTTTTTGCCATAATCTTATATTCATGGTTTTAATTTTTCCTGTAATTTGTATCAAATGTTTTTTTTTCTTTTTTTTTTCTTTTTAAATAATAAATTAAATGATTGTAAATATCATTTTAAAATCACAGTTTCTTTTATTTTTGAATCAGCCATTTCTATTATTAGGGATTTTAAAGAAAGTCAATTTTGCAAACGCCCACTATTACTTTTTATGAAAGTTACTCTGAGATATCAGAATCTCTGGCGCCCTTTTAAATTCATATTTGCTGAGCTAGCTAAATTAATTTTGTCATTTTTAATTTCTTTAAACTTATATGCTTGGACAATCAGTTCACAGCAGTACGTCTATTTCAGTGCAGTTTGTGGTGAGGGGTCTAGGAGAAGTATGTGCCTTATGGTGTTGCATATTCTGCTATTCGGAGATATGGGTCATCCCATATCAACCGGAACACCTAAAATATTTGATGTCTTGAATCCTTTTTATATTTTAAATTTGAAGTTTTTGACTAAAATTAGAAGACCCGTATTTTTTTTCCTAAAGCGCTATAGTATCTATTTACAAAGATATTTGTGAACAAAGTTTGCAAAATCCGTAAAATAAGTCATATTGTTTGGTTATGCATAAATTAAAAGAGTAAAACAGAATACGTATAAATCATGGTTTATTCTAAAGTTCAGATTATACATTTTCATTTAAAAATGCCTAAATTAGATTGTAATTCATGATGACCCCCCTTTTTCTCCTGTTAAATAGAATAATGTCTTTTTTCTTTATGTTAACCGCGAAATTATATAAATAAAAATATTGTAAGAATTCCTCTGCTAAAAGCTGTCGCAACACTCACAACTGAATGTCTTTTTTGACTATGGCGTACCGTTTGAATCGTATAGAAAAAAAAAAATTGAGGTAGTAGGGAAATGGTGAGGGAAGATTTGTAAAAATGTTGGTGAATGTACCAAAAGGCTAGTTTATTAAAAAGAAAAGATTGCAAAATAAAAACAAAAAAATATGATCACGTGATCGACAGGAACCGAATTATAATTTTTTTACTAAATAGCCTCCCAAAAACTGCATATTTTCCTCGTTTTTACGTTACGATCGAGCAACCCAATCGCGAAATAAAAATTTTCAAAAAGAAATAGTTTTTTTTACTTGAAGACCGTTCAGTATTCAGAGCTGAAAATTTATCTGTAGAGCACTTCTAGAGCGTAAAATATAGTCCCAAAAATCGTCTGGTGCCGGCAACCCATTTTATTTTTCTCATGGGCGGCTTTAACCCAAAGAAAGCAATTCGGCCAGATTGGTAATTTTTTTTTTCATGTGTGACATTAATGGGGATTTCCCAAGAAAATAGGATTAGAAGTTAGGCTAAAATAACACATATTTTGCACACTCTTAAGGCATAATATTAGAATTTTGTAATAAATATTTGTATTTAATTATTTTAAACAGTCGTTAGAAGTAAAAAGAAAATATATTCAAGGTCCAAATTTTAATGTTATTTTATAATAATGTTGCATTAATGTCCTGTCATAATGTGGTGTATTCAAAATTGCTATTAATTTAAACACGTGAAATGTTGTTCTTATATATTATTATTTTTAAATTTAAAAAAATGGGACATTTACTTACTCTTTAAGAAAAACGATTTTAAACTTTTAAAAAATTCCAGAGCACAAATTTTGAGAGATAAATAAAATCCACACAAAAAACAATAAAATGCGAGAATTGAAATTGCACTTGTTGACAAAGGCAGGTAGGAAAAGTGGGGTGTTTTGCTTCCTACCGTCCTAGCAATCGTCCTAGCAACAAGTGAATATTAATCTCGCATTTCTTTGCGTTGCTTTTCGCTATCCATCTTGTTTGAGACTTATCTTCTTTTAATTTTACACCCTTTTTCAATTTTTTTGCTTTTTTTGTTGAGATTTTTTTGATTCCTGCTCTTTCTGACTAACTATTGTTACTTACACTTACCTGTTTTTTTTTCAATGTCCCTTTATATCTTTAAATATCTATAACCACAATATTTCGTAGATAAAAATTTCCGGTATGGATTTTTTATTTACCGAATTACCGGTAATTTTTTGTGATTTACCGGTAAATTTACCGAACGTTTTTCGGTCAATTTACTGGTAAACCGGTATACAATCCCTAGGCGGAACTGTTTGTTCGATGTAGTTGAAGATGCTGGTGTGGTCTCCGACTTTGCCGGAGAAGTCCTTGCATCTACTGTTTTCTGCTCTGTAAGCCCCTAAGGTTGCTTTAGATCACCAACTGCAGTGCGGAGGAAGCCCAAGAGTGGTCTCCATAGCAGTCGTCGGTGTCGAGGATAAGTCTCCCGTGAAGCCCAGGCTAGCAATCCTTTGGACTTTACTCTAAGCGTACTTATAGCATAGCCTAGATTTACTTTATGCCGCCAAACTAACAAGACGTAAGTTGCAGAGGATACTATAACATTCGTGTACAACCAGTGTATCATTGCAGGCTTTAGCCCTCAGTTTTTACTGAATATACCCAGAAGTTCCTTATAGCAATTAAGTCGTGGAGATTTGCAAATAACACATTTTGTTATTTGGTATGAAATATATAGCACAAAGTCTGGAAATAGCAATTAAAATTATTTATTTAGTATAATAAACACAGAAGGATAAATACAATTGTATAGTAAATAAGTGCACTGACAAAAGGTCGTCGAAAACTCCATGTATTGCTGCTGTACACACAGAGGAACTTTCGTTTGAAAGATGAGAGAAGAAAGGGCATTTTATCGTGATATTTCCATTGAAAACTGTGTCTGTTGTTAAGTGCTATTGTCCGGAGAAGATTCGTCTGCAGCTCTGCACCAAACTTTATAATTTTTACGTATGTCTTGATACAATCATTCATTTTAGTTTTTTTAGTTGACTATTACATTTAATTATTTCTGGTTCTACCTGAAGGAAGCTAATTATATGCTGAAATAGAGTGAGATATATAATTTGAATGTAATAAATAAATTACTTCGATCATCAAAAATTAAACGCTTCTTTAACTGCATTGGGCTGCTTCAAAATCCACTAGTGACAAAACAAACATTGATGGTGTTTTGTAGTTGTAATTTTCTCAATTCCTTTTGAGTGCATTGCAACTGTTGAATGTGCTTGCCAATAATTACGATGAGAATAGAGTCATCGTAATTGCATTAACTTCAGTTTGGAAGCGAAGCAAGGTAGCACTGCATTAGAACGAGTGAATAAGTGAACGCAAGGTGTATTACCTAAAACAGACACATTATTAGCATATTGGGCGGTACAAAATTTTATCCTTCTTATGTCTATAATTTATCTTAACTGTTTAATGAATTATGAATACAACACTCACCATTATTACCCACTTTCTTGAAATAACTGCAACATTCAACCTTTTATGGTACACTTTTGATTGACCAGCATCTTAAGGAGAGACTCCATCTGCAAGGAGATTTTATAGTTAGTAATTATTAAAAATATTTTAGTCCTAAACGTCTTGCGACATAAATTCTCTAATAATTATCTGAATTTTTGGATTAGATAACACATAATGTGTTGTGCTACACATAAAGAGGAAAATTAGAAGCACGGATATCAAAATTCATTAAAAAAAAATGAGACAAGATGATTAATCAAAATAAGTAGAAAAAATATAATAAAAAAAAATTCAATATGAAACATAAATATCAATAAGATGATTGAAGCTGGTGGAGTTTTAACAATTTTTTAATGTCGGGTTTCAATTTAATTAACATCAGTCGCGAATCACCACGCTCAGTGATCTGCAGTCTATTCCTTTTCTTAGACAGTAAATTAGCTACTGCACTAAACCCACGCTCAGCCAAATATGATGAAAGAAACACAATTAAAAATTTCTGTACTAGTTCTCACAATTCAGAGTGGAGAGCTGATATTGATTTTTAGAGCCAAAACTCTTGGTAAGTTCTACGAGTTCTTCTTCTAAATTTGATGATTCTGCTGCATCTGCATTTGCGAGAGGGCCTAAAACCCAGGTTGGTATATTCATATTTAAAATATCTTAAAATCGCTCTGTAAAATCAACATGAAGAGAGTCCAGATGTTGGCAGCAAGTAAGTAAATCCTGTTTTACCGAAAATGCTGATAGTGTCGGAAAGTGGCTGTGTTCACCTCTTCCTAGATTTCGTTTGAATAGAAGAAATTTCCCACAAAAGCAGCTATGACGTTTTTTGTTTTTATTAAATTCAACTCATCACCTTGCAATTGGAAATTAACGTCATTAAATATTTTAAAAAGGTCTGTCAAATAAGCGATATCATTTTTGGACGCAATCAAGTTTCCGCGCAGTTCATCGTCTCTGTTTTCAAGGAAGTCCCGTACTGAGCCACATAGATTGAAAAAGCGATTCAGACAAACACCTTTCGAGAGCCATCGTGCTTCTGTGTGCAGCAGGAAGCGATTATAGTCTTCATCATTTTCACTACTACTAAAGTTGCCCAAACAATCTGTCGTTTAATGAATTGCTTCTTATCTTGTTGACTGCTCCAATAACGTAATTGATCGACGTATGCAGGCGCTCATTAAGATTTTTTGCAACCAAGTGCTGACGATGAATAACACAATGTACAGCGAGTATATTTGGTACTGGTTGTTTTAAATGCGCAATGAAACTCTTATAGCGTTCCGTCATTGCTGGAACACCATCTGTAGCAACTGTCAAAATATTTCGAATAGGAATTTGTTTCTTTTGAAAAAAAAACGTGCATGGTATTAAATATGGATTGTTCCTTTGTATTGGTTTCCAATTTCTTTTTGCAAATAATCTCGACAACTTTTTTCTTCTTTTATAAATTGGACATTAACCAAGAGTACTTCCTTATTTGGTAAAAGTTGATTCATCGAGTTTAGTCGGCTCTCAGTAAATCACTAGTTAACACTGCTCCCCACTCAAGGCGCGAATAAACACGAATGTGTCTAGTCGCTGCAGAAATTTATTCACTTCTCCTATCTTGCCCAACACTGGTTTATACCAAATGGAGAGGAGGGAAGTCTAGAAGACATACCATTGCGGTTGTAAGTGTATTATATGGGTGTGCTTATTGCTCCTGTTATTCTTAAACAAGCAAGTCTCATAATTTTGATAAGTATATAAGCTAATCATAGATCTGACCACCGTAACGTATGTCCAGTACCTATATCGTGTTTGTTCATAACCACCATATTTATCAATGGGACTCATTTAAGAGAGAGTATTGAGATATTGGTACTAACAATCACCGATTTAGAACACCACCTATTTCATTGGAGCATAGACGGCACGCTTCAATCATAGTTATTTCATCGGTATATTAAAAAATGATTGTGATGACGAGCACGGATATCATGAGCTCTAATGCTTGAATAGTTACGTATAGAAAATAAGAATATTTACTCGATTTCTTTGCTGTGCACTAAATTCCAGCCAGCGAGCACGATAAAGAACGGCAAGCAATCTATCATTCTGAAAAAGAAGTTCCATTTTAGATTTCGTACAAGTGAAATAATATGCCAATTATTACGTACCCAGGAAATGCAACGGTCAACATAGTAGCAAGGATAATAGGCGTTAACACACCATAAGCTAACAGTAACAGATAAAAAATAACTTGTGTATCCCAAATATTAAATATTAAGAGTCTCACGAAACAATACCATATGAAAGTTCCAGATACAAACAATGTTATCGTGTGCATAGTAATTACAGGATTTAAGTAGTCATTCGCAATTTCGAATGATCGATAGCACGCAAATAGTAGTTTCGTGAGCTTTTGATAAGCAGCTTCAAATTCTGTTGGAGTCATTTCGCTGTGTGTTATTAAAATAGTTTTCATTTTACGGTAGCATTCCTCAACAAGATAGTACTGAGGTTCTAAGATGGTCAAGATGGTAACCGTGTACATGGAACAAGGATAAACCTTTAGAACGAAAAATAAAGCGTCTAACTTGGTTTTTGATCGTAATCCGTAATAGAGAAAGCTGCAATATAGGACGGATAATACGCCACAAAACGTCCATATCAAGAAACGTCTCCTGATCCGTTCGAGCGCCGAATTCCCAAGAAGGTTATACAGTTGTATGAGCGTATCTTGATTGCATCGCATTAGCGTAAGTAACTCAGAAATCTTACACACGGAAATAACACAAACGACTGTGTAATTCACACCCACGAATAACTGACCACAAGAGTGTATATTATCTATGCTCCAGAAACTGTCTTCTCTAGAATAGGTTATGTAATACTCATATATGCACGACGTAATCAAACAAGCAGCGTAAAAGATTGATGTGAGAGAGAGAATAATCGAACGTCTGAGCACGATTTTCTCCTCGAGTTCGTGAAAGCATTTGGTAGTGAAGCTGGTTATTCCAATAAACGAGCAGAGCAAAATAAACGGACGTCCCAGACAAGCGATGCAGGGAACTGTAGGGCTTAGAATCCGCATAATTCTCACGAACCTAGAAAAGAATTCTGCATTATTCCGTGATTTTCTGAAGGATTGCTAAAATATTTTTGCAAAATAATATACAGGTGTCCCGTACAACTATCCGGCTTTAAAAATGTGTTCTTATAATTTGCAGCATAACATGATTTATTTAAGCCAAGATCATCGAGTAAAATATAATAATAGATATTCGAAACATAAGCCGACGTACTTCTTACAAAGAATTTTCCTTTGTTTGTTTACCTAAGCAAATGGCTTGTTTTTTTTTTTTACTTAAAACATTATTATGATTTTTCAGGAATAACTTCCTCATTATATTTATTATTCATTTTCATAATTTTTACCATAAGAAATACTATTACTTTCGTTGTAGTTATTAGAAAAACGAAATTAAAAGTGATAAATGCATGTGACACAAGAAAATTGCGAAATGTTGGGAGAACTCATAGGAGAGCATTTCAAGCCATCTCATTTAAATCGTATTTTCTTACACAGGCTGCAAATTATGTACCTTTTGTTACTGATTAAAAAAAAAATTGGTACATGTTGCAGTAAAAATTAAAAGACCTTTTGAATGAATGGTCACAAAACCCGTTCTCCCTATTCAAATTTTAAGGATGGGGGATTACTCGTCAGGCCCGTCATTAAAAGTTTTCCTCCTTGATATGACAATTGATTGGTTTCGGAATTCTGTATAAATCACGGATAAAGAGTTATTTGATTTTGCTCATTCCAATTGCAATGCCCTATATTTGAAAGAAGTGTTGCGGGGTTCCGGATTTCTATGAAGCCAATCGTGCGTTCAAAAGTGAATAAATCGAAATAATAATCACTTAAACACAAATTGTTAGTTAACACTATATGTTTTGGCTAGAGTTCCGTAAGAGGGCCACTGATTTGGCGATTTATATGCATATTAGCGAAAAGCGCACGTATTCCTGAGTGTAAAATAGCTATTTATTTTCTGAGCAAATGTAAAGAAAGTACAAAAACATTGAGTTTTTGACGGATTTAACATGTGGTAGCAACGATATGGAAGGAAAAGTTACGAAAAGTGACCAATTTTTAGATAAAAGAGGTGCTAAATACAAACTTATTTGTTAAGTTAATGTGAATCGATATTAGTAAATTGAAGTAATAGTTAAGCAGCGTTTCCATACAATATCCTGAAATTAGTTTGTGTTAAAGTATATGTTTATTTTCAACAGGGTATAAGGTATTATAGCAATAATCACCAAATCACATACAGGGTGTTTAAAAACGCATCTCCCATGTGGGTACCTATAAACCAACAAAACTTTTTTCTTTCAAATGGAGCATGGTATTTTTTACTACAACATTGAATGCAGTGTAAAATTATAACATTAATTAACTCCAAAATTTTAAAATTACGACAATTATTATTTTGTTTCTCCTTTGACGTATAGACCTTGAAGATGGCGCGAATGCCAAAACATGTAGTCTAGAAATTTAAAAATAGAGTAAGTGAAGAAGGACCACCTGTTATTATTTAATATCCATCATTCATTCTGAGGTACTTAATTACAGAAATATAATAGACAACCAACGTATAAAGAATCTAGTTCAACTCACCTGCTCAGTTATAAACTGTAGATATTGGAATTCAGTTATATTACACTAAGCTTGGTATTTAAGACGTTACGCTTTTCTGTCTGATACGTAATATAATACACTGCATACGTCGATTATTGTATTGTGTTTCTTTTGCTATCATATTAGTTTAATGTACATGAGCAACCATTGCACTTAAAGGATTATAGAATATTCGTACGAGCATTAAAATCAGTCGATACGATCTGTCAGCGATCAAGAAAATATGTTAGCCGCTACTTGATGTATTTAGCATCTGATACTTGTGAGATTAACCCAATTCTGTTCGTTTATACGACAAATGTACTTAACTTACAAGGAGAACCCAGCAAATGTTAAGCTCAGATTTGGTTCCGATTTTGTCAGTGTTTATCAACCACCTGGCTCAAAAATTAACGCCTCTGCAGCAATCAGTTCGACATCTGACTACATGCACATGATACCTATGACAAATGATGAGGTGTTAAACATGTAGAGAAAAATGAAACCCGATTGTACTTCTGACCACGACTGTCTCCCTCATTTCTTTATAAAAGAATGCGGTTTTTTGTTGACTGAACCACTAACCAGCATCTTTAATTTAAGTGTTCGTACACCATCGACCATACTATCTTAGTTTCTAAATTATCTACTTTTGGATTCTCACCTGCAATTGAAAAATTGGTATATTCCTACTTTCAGAATAGATCTGCATACGTGTATTACAATGGATTTATTTCAAATACTTTTACAACCACCTCAGGAGTTCCACAGGGCTCAAATCTAGGACCTTTATTATTCAATATTTACATAAATGACCTATTAACATCTATAACCTGTAAAATTTTGGCGTATGCAGATGACTTGAAAATATTTCATAAAATTACATCAATTTCTGATTGTGGTGTCCTGCAGAAGAATCTGGCAATAATCCACAATTGGTGCATGATAAACAAGATCCAACCAAGTATTAGCAAATGTGCTCTAGTAGTTCCACAAGGTGCAAACTACCTATCATTAACTTTTACATTGTGGAGCAAACAAATAGCTCAAGCCACTTGAAGATCAGAGACCTCGTTGAACAGTAACTCGAAACCATCAATTCCATTGGTCATTTTACAAACAAAAACAAAACTTATGACATATGTCAACTATATTGAACCTCGTTCCATATTCCATTCCTCCTTGGTAAATCTGTGATGACCTAAAGGTTATTTCCTGATTACTTGGACTGCAAAGAGGGTTTACCAAATATTGTTGTTATGCTAGTGTTTGTGGGAAAGCCGTGCAATTCAGCAATATTATCAAATAAAAGGGTGGCAGCCATGTTCTGGAAAATTTAATACGAAATTGGGCGTTAGTGAATCCTAATTTGGTAATTCTAACCTCTCTACACATTAAATTAGGATAGATTAAACAGTGTGTGAAAGCACTGGATAAAGAAGGCAACTGTTTTAAATACTTAAAGCTTCAGTTGTCAAAGCTGTCTGATGCGAAAGTTCGCGAACGAATATTTGTTGGTCCACAATTTAGGAATCTGTTCGAAGATGAAAATTTTAAAAGTATCATGAATGATTAGAGCTGGTAGTATGTTTGCAAACATTTTTGGAAATCGAAAGAGAGAAAACTACCAATATGTCGTGGTTAATTTGCTAGAAACTATAACAATTCACGGTGGCGAATGTCTTCAAATTCATTATTTGCATTCACATTTAGATTTCTTTCCTGCTAATTTAGGAAAGACGAGTGGTGAATAGGTGGAAAGATCAATCCTCAAGACACTGCAGGAATGGAGAAACGGTATCAGGATAGATGGGATCCCGTCATGATGGGAGATTAACGGGCAACATAAAAAGGAAAAATAGCTTTATTGATGCTAAGCTTTGACATATCAGCGATTTTCTTTTATGTACAGTTAAGTGCTTTTGTATTCTTGATATCAATGAGATATCCTAGTATTTGTCATGTCAAGATTTCTGCACTTATCTATTTTTCTTTCTATAACTTTTGTAACAGTTATTATTTATATAGGGTCAGGCAATTCTGTGGGAACATCTATTTTTGGCTAAATTATGGGCTCTATTAAAAAATAACCCTAAAAAAGTTTTTGTAGTATTTGTATTCTAGTTTGTAACATACTTTGATTTCCAACATCTATCATATATTTCGAGATATGACGTCATTGGTACTTTTTTTAAATGAATCACCCTGTATCTTTTCACATTTTCGAATAGACACTTTTCCAAAAATTGCAATGATATACGGCTTGGTCGGTGAGATATTAAAATAAAGGATTGGCTGTAAGAATTCGAAATTCCACCTGTATAATACCAAGTATTTAAATTCATTTTATTAATACGTAGATGATAAGTACTGTGGCATTTGCTGAAGCAGCGTCTACTTCACAGGAAGTAATAGTCTACTTTTTTGTTTAAAGTCTCGCGCAGTTGAGATAATACGGTATTATTTTAATTTTTATCTGCTTCTTTGTTTATTGTATGTTACAAATGCTGACCAGCGAATCCCACGTTACTCCCCAGAAGGGCGTTTGAAGTTCAGAAAAATAACGCCAACGATCATTCTTGCGCCCTCCTGTAAAGAGAAGCGAAACTAGTAATCGGTACGGAATGACGTCACAACTAAAACTTTATAAAAATTCTTTTACATGGCTGTTTGAAACAATTAGCCCGCAGTCCACGATTTAGCTACAGAAAAGCACGCGTTTCCCTTCTTCCGGGCGTTTCCAATTCTTAAAATTAAAATTATACTTCTCATCTTAAATTTTGCAATTATAATAGGCTTAAAAATTCGAGAACAGGAAGCAAAAGCTTTCCTCGAGAGGTGTTTTGTTTTTGTGTTAAAACCATTCGAAAAATTCCCCTTTTCTTTCTTTAAAATTTTTGTGAGTGTTGTGTGCCTTATAATTTGGATTACGGAAAGAATTATTACCCACATCGGTTGTAAGATGTTCAAAATTTCTGCTTAAAACTAACCATTGCAAATACGTGAAAACCGTAACTCGTTCGCTCTCTCTCTCCTTAAAAAAATAATTTTTGTAGTAAAAATTACTAGTGCTTATGTTAAATAACTTAAATTAAATTTTAAAAATATTCATCCAAATAGTTGTGTTTCGTTTTGTCTTTTTACTTGTTATTTTATTTAATTTATAGCTTGTTAGTTTAATTCTATTGTCCCAATTTATTCAATATATAATTGTAAAAAATAGTCACTCTATTATTTCGCCATACCTAATTAAAAAAGAAGTTCAATTTGTACCCATAGTAAAGTTTTGGAGAGGAAGTTATTTCGGTAAGAGAAAGCCGACGAGTGGGTAAGTCGATAATCTTTAGGCTAACTAACGGCCCTGCTTCGACTGACTGAGGAAAACACCTTTGGAACGCATCTTTGGCTAAAGCTTCTAAAACCACTCGCTACCGAACAAAAAGATTGCTTTCCGACAGCGGCTTGTCAGTCAAAAGAACAGGTGGGGTTATCTATGAAACAGGATTTGGTTTTGCTTGAGTGAATTTGGGCTGACCATCTCCAAAAGTTTCCAGATAAGAAAACTCGTTCCGTTACATGGCTATTAACATCTTTAATTCCATTACGATCAATCTTATCCACCATTTCCTGACAAAACTGGATCCTTCTATGAAGATGATCTTCATTTAATTCTTTTACTAAATATACTTTATACGGATGGAATTTATTTTTAGACAAGAAAGAAGGATCAATAAAGTACTTTAGGACAGTTTCGTTAGTGGCCCTTTTAGTTCTTTTTGAAGATTAATAAGAACATCTAAAGAGTTATATTCATTTGTAGCAATATTATGTCGACCAGATTTTGACCAATTTTTTACACTTTCAGTTTCATTAAATTTTTGTAATACTCCTGAGACTGTTAATTTTGAAATACTTTCATCAGAGAATATTACATACATCTTGTAGAGCCTCAGCCTGTCTCCAAAACCAACCATCATTAACAAACTAATTCTTTTACGTTCTATTGAATATTTTATGCTCTTTAATGGTGGAAATTAGTGTTAAATTACAAATATTTAAAATATAGATCTTTAATTTAATTACTTTTGGTTAGAATAATTAGGATTAAGCTCTTGTTAAGTATTAGAATAAGCACTGCTGTTGTTTTGTTTCTTTTTAGATCATTACTTCTTTCCCTGTTTCACTTCTTGTGCTTGAAAAAGGGGAGCAGCTACGCGAAGGACTCAAGGCTGTCGGCATTTAAGGAAACGCGGAGGCTGCTTCTTTAGAACTCAAAAGGATAATAATAATTTGCGGCTATCATTAATAAGGTCTGGGACCTCTTCGCAGATCCTCCCAGAGTGAGATTTTGCCATGATCTTCCCTTACTCTGTGGCCATTGATTTCATATGAGTATATTATATATAATCAATATCCTTTGCGAATGCTGGGAGATAACGAAAGTCGTTCCATGGGCACATTTAATAATAACTGATAGCTGATCGATTTACAGTAGACTCGCGATTATGTGAACTAATCACATTTCACATATTTCATCATTTCACAAAGTACACATATAGTATTCATATGGTCGCGCCACACCACTTCTCCTTATTAGAGGCAGTATGGCAGCTGCGCATTATGTTGATGATGTGCTACAAACCACTTTACTACCTTATCCGAATGGCCGTCCACACGTCCTTTTTCAGCAAGACAATTCACGTACCCATATTGCTCGTCGAAGTATGGACTTTCACCGAAAAGTAGGCGTTAAAGTTTCGCCGTGGCTACCCCGTTCACCGGATTTAAACCCCATTGAACATGTGTGAGATATCATGGAGAAGAGATCCCCACTTCGGTCACATCCCTTGTGTTTGCGACTCTAGGCGCAGCTAAATCCACGAGGCTCAAGTTGATCATCGCTACCCAAAACAATACAATATTCGTCAGGATTATTCATGCAAGGACTTAATAAACCAATAAATATACATTATTTTATTACAAAATTCACTGTTTTGATAGAATGGACCGAAATTAATACCAGTATATGTCTCAGATTCATTCTGAGGTATTGAGAGAACATGAAAGAGTACACTGGAGCCTAAAAGTCCCAAAGTTACCCGAATTAAACCTTTATATCTCCGAAGTTAGATCTAATGGAACAAAATCGATGTTAGACTCGAATCCATCATCACAAGCATACACACAGTATAATCATAACATTAGAAAGCCACCAAATTTGTGTGTGTTGTCAGTGTATTTATTCGTTTTCCATCATTAAAATATTTAATGTTGTATTATCTATTCACAGAGATCTTGTACTTCATTAGCTAATAACTCTGCATAATGCAGAAGTTCGCCTAATCGCTTTTAATTGAACCCAGAACACCATCATCATTCTTCATGAATCGTACACAACACATCATCATCGTCACGCGTTGTCCTAAAAAATGACGCGTGCAAAAATTGAAGCTGTTATCGTTGCCAATTATACAATATGTGTTACTGCTGTCAAACAAGACCGTTGCGATTTTCTGTTTGTTTATGGGACCAACACCCTTCACAGTAAAATCTGTCACGAAACTAGAAGATAAATTCTTACTGAACTCCTTAACTCTCACTGTAGTATCGCTTGCGTATGCCACTGGTGTATTTGCATCGACCTTCTACGAATTTTGCGCAACGTATTCTAATACGGATATTTTTTGGAGCGTGAGTAATATGTACTGTTTGCGGAATGTTGATTTTGTGGAATAATTTGCGGAACAATGAGTCTGGTGACCGTCTACAAACTGACAGATTAGCGCTCGTTTCTCTTATAATCAAATAGCCATCAATTTGGCACACGATCTGCACGCAGATGAATGCTTACGTTGCTGTAGAAAACGCTTCCTGAGAAGCGTAATTTACGTAAACGCTGAGTATTTTGAGTTGCGGCTTCTCTGCTTACGATTGGTTGACGACGAAGAAGTTGCTGCACTTAAATACAGGTTTACGAGTAATCGTCCTCAACATTTACACGTTTGGCATTTTGACAGCATTGGAACCCCAAGGAGCTCTCGTTAAAAATTGTTACGTAAAATTAAAAACGCATTAGAGGCGCCAAGCAAAATTACGTCGATTGAATTCGAAAGTGTTTACCGGAAGTTCATGAAAAATAATATTCATATGCAATCGGTCGGTTGAGACGACAAACGATTACTTGAATCCTACTGTCGCTTTCCACACGCTGGCTTTTAGTCGTCCTCGGATGCTTTACGTTCTACGTAGAAGTCCTATCCACTTTCGAGTACAAAAAAAATACGTTCTCACGTCTAATCTACTACTATTCATTTACCGTTTATATCCTATGCATCAGCTACTATCATAACAATGTGAGTGAGGAATTTAGTAGTCTGGTAAGTGAATCGTTTTTAGCGTTTGAAAAACATTTATAATATACTTACCATTGAATTTTTCATTCCAGAATGATAAGCTGCTTATGTTCTTGTACCGTCTCCAGTTGCACAAGTTGAAGAGACAACAAAGATATCAAGTAATTTCTATTATTTTTACATTCTCAAGGGAATACGCGGCAATACGAAAATCCATCCGTAGCCGGATAAGTAATGATTTGCCGGCCCCAGGCGATTTCGGCTGAAAATTGCGACATATATTTGACTCCTTAGAACCTAAGCCAAATTTTGAGTTATTTTTTTTTTCTAGACTATCCAAGCGGTACGCCATAGTTAAAAAAAAAGAATTCAATTTTTAACGATTTTTGTAGAATATCTTTCTTGGGAAAAAGGCAAACGGAGTTATACCTTGTAATTGTAAATTATTAATTAGTTTATGTTTGTTATTTTTTTTTAAACAAAAATTGTTTACCATCGGGTTTAGGGTTCTTTAGTTGATCTATTTGGTAACTACCTAACATTAAGAATTCAAACAGTGTGCTACAAGGTTACACTTCGGAGTTATATGTCGCAACATCAGGTGCTTCCCGCAGGCTCATACTTTGGCCCCTTGCTGTTTTTGATTTTTATCAATGACCTTCCCACCGTCATTTCATCTCACAAACTCTTTTTGCGGACGATTTAAACTTATACCGAAGCATCAGCGGCTCTAGTGATTGTACTGCTTTGCAGGCACATTTAAATCGACTCTCTGCATGTGGTGTGAATCTAATAGCTTTGCCCCTGAATATAGAGAAATGTAAGACTGCTATTTACTAGAAAACTTAATACAATTAGACAACATCAACTTAGCCAGACTGATCTTGTTAGGAAATGGGGCATTTTGTTTGACTGCAAGTTAACTTTTACAAATCACATTCAAACAATCCATACGCAAAGCACGACAAAATCTTGAATTTGTTGTTCGCCATAGTCGATGCTTTCTAATTACGGGTGACATAGAAAAACTACAATGCATAGCACAGCGAGATAGAGGAACGAGAAATAACAAAAAAAGTTCCTATACACTAATGTCCGATTGCTTTTTGTTTCCAAATTACAAACTGTTTTTTATATTGTTCCTGTATTTTAGTATTACCTAGGCAATAAAAAATATTTTAAGGTAGGCTGTGATTTCATGAAAAAAAAAACATTTGGTAAATGTCAAACCAATATTAGCATAGTGTCTTGAAAGTTTTATTTCAAAATGGTGCGCCGTATTTTCGTAGAATACAGGGACGTAATCATGTGTTCAAATTCTTCCGAAGCTCAACGGATCTAGCGAGAGAGATACCATTAAGGAAAGTTCCTAATTTAGGACATTTATTGACGTACATAGGACGTTTGGGAGAAGATGGTTGCTTTAAAAAGACAACATTTGATTCTGAGATTAACAGAACTCGTCGTACTGTTGCAAATGAAGAAGCTATTTTGCAAATAGTAGAAGACAATCCTAGAATAAGAACTAGAAGAAGAAATGCAGCTGTACCGAATGTCAATCGTGAATCTGTTAGGGAAGTCCTCAAAGAACAGTTTCTTCATCCATTTCATTCCAAAAAATCTATCACCTATTGGAACAGGAATTTCCTACCGCGTTTACAATATTGCGAGTGATTGCAAAATAAAGGGCAAAAACTTTCTGTTATTAACTTTGTTTACCGATGAAGCAGTTTTTAGTCGCGATGGCATTTTTGAATATTACAAATATGCATTATTGAAGCGATGAAAACCCTCATCAGAACGTAATACGGAATCACCAGTATGGGTTTTCCATTAATGTGTTAGGCAGGTATATTCGACAATTATCTAATTGGACCACTTTGAATGCCCAGACGATTGACAGACGAACCTCTATCGATTATTTTTAGAAAAATGAACTGAAATACTTTATTAGAAGATGTTCCATTTGCAATATCATAAGAAGAAATGTTACTACTACATGCCTGACGGCGCGCCAGCTCACTATTCTAGGAGAGTAAGGAGTTTGTGCAAAGAAAATTGGAAATAGGTGGAGTGTGTCGTGGGGGACCTATACATGGCCAGCTCGTAGTTCCGACCTTAACCTCCTCGATTTTTCATTTTGGGAATTTATGAAAAGTGAAGTGTATACCGCAGAACTAAATAGTGAAGAACAATTATGGAACGGAATTGTGGATTTCGTAAATAATGCTAACATATTTGAAAGATGGCGCCAGTCATTAACACGAAGATTGGAAATGTGTATTCAAGAACAAAGTCACCAAATTGAATACCTTATGCAGAACTAATATGTATCTTATATCTTTGATGTTATTTTGTTTATAAAAGCCTTTTAACTTCAACAGCTTGTAACTTGAAAACAAAAAGCAATCGGACATTAGTTTAGGGATTTCTTTTTGTTATTTCTTGGTCTTCTATCATAGCATGTTGCTATACATTGTAGTTTTTTCTATGTCACTCTGTATTTCTTGTAAATATGTTTCCTTTTTAGTGAGCGATCACGGTGCCATGTGTAGGTTATAGGTCTGCTTTCTTATTTTTACTAAACTCATTCGGTATTCGGTTGATAATGAGAATCCACGTGTTAATAAAAGTGTTAATCCGCAAATGTATTTGCAGGTGGAATCCATGATCAAAATGCTCCGAACTCAATACTTTGGCTTGAAATCCAACGGAACTATTATATCGAAGAAATGGTTGATAATGGTGAGTAAATATCAAATTTACACCCTAAAAAAAAATGTGGTAAAATTACCCCAAAAATAGAAGGCAACGGGGCCACCTCCTATTTTTGGGGTAAATTTACACCTATAGGGGATTTTTCACATACTTGTGGAATATTCCTTGAAAGTGTGGTAATTTTCCCTGGTAAATTTACACCTCAAAAGTAATATTCCCTAATGGAATGGAATAATTTCAGGTAGATTTACCACACCTTTAAGGACTATTCCACCAGTATGTGAAAAATCCCCTATAGGTGTAAATTTACCCCAAAAATAGGAGGTAGCCTAGTTGCCTCCTATTTCTGGGGTAAGTATACCACATTTTTTTTTAATGTGTAGTTTAGAGTAACAACAAAGGAATTAGAAATAATTGATTATTAGGTTGTTTTATTATCTAGAAATATTAAGATTCAGTTATCTAATAACATGTTTATGTCATTTAGAACTTAATGCAGATTCTCCACTTAAATATTCGAGATATACCATATATAATATTAGATTTAATTTTAATAATTTCTGAAAGATATATTAATTAGTTGGATTACAGAGAGTTTACAAGAATTTCAATAAATTTTGCAAGAATAAGCAATGTTTTAAAGGGTAAACATTTTGACAGAAAGGTCGATAAGAAAAGCCAATAGTTACTAAGAATTGGTTGTATTCATAATACAAAGATCTACTTGAATGTAACCATAAAATAAATTTTGACTGACAAAATACATTAAAAAAATCTTATCAATTTGAGTTTGGATTTGGATGCTTTTTTATTTTTGTTGCCCTGTTCAGCGTATACTTTTAAAAAATACCTCTGCGGAACTTCAAATGTGTTAGAAGCCTCTTTTGCGTACTGCAAATGAAAATTAAAATATGCCATCATTTGTTGTAATGCAGAACGAAATGAATCTGTTGGGTCTAATAACTGTCTTTCTACCATTAAAGAATGCGACGTCACATTTCCCAGAAAAGAAAAATAAATGTAAAAGGCATATGACATAAATATATTTTTATTAATACCTTCTTCCAAGCATATTATCAACGGTGTATTCACCTCAATTTCTTCAAGTTTAGATTTATCCTGAAATTTTTTAATAAATTTAGCATTTAAAAATATATTGTATGTATATATTAGTGCTGCGAATAGAAGCCCCTTTATGTTAAACCGGGGTTTGGATGCAGTGATTAATCGTCTTCAAAACAAAAAATTGTAGCCGGTAAAACCGGTTTTTAGAATCAGATTATTGCGCCTTAAATAGGTTTTTCGGATTTAAAACACATAGCACCTTTAAAAAAGTAACACGTATTTTTTTAGTTTAAAACTGGTTTTGAAAATCGTTTTTAAAAACCGATACTAAAAATCGATTAACCGGTTTTTGATATCTGGCGATTCCCGAAATACTAGTATATACATAGCTAATGTTGTGATTAACTATTAAACTCAAATTTGCAGTCCGTTTTTAAAAACCGATAACTAAAATCGATTAACCGGTTTTTGATATCTGGCGATTCCGAAATACTAAGTATATACATAGCTAATGTTGTGATTAACTATTAAACTCAAATTTGCAGTCCTGCCGTCTTGCACATTTGCATGTGTAAGTGGTTAATACCTACTTTACTTTTGTTTTGTTGACGAGGTGATGAAATAATCAGTGTACCTACACATACATATGAAAATATAGTATAATATATCTAATTATAATAATTTGTTCATTAAATCCTAAAGTAAAACCAAAATAGTCGCTTCCTTACTTTACTTGTATCATCACTTAACAACGAAAACATAGCCTCCAATAACGGCAAGGCACTAGTCTTTTTATATTACCAAATGTTTAATGAAAGAGAAAAAAAAAAGAATTTACTCCTTCAAAACGAAGATTTCTGTTGTTTAAATTGAAAAGTTTGATATGGTAGTTTCCCGCGAGTGACTTGCACGTTGAAAACTTTAAATAAAAGTACCATAACTTGTAGCAACAATACCGCCAAATGCTATTGAGGTTAAGTTGCCAGTATATCATATTACATATCCATACGCAGGTATATGTCTATTATTTATATGTGCTGTCATAGCTAAGTACATGGTAATCATCTCAATACATAATTAATGTAAAATGAACTTACCTCAATCTTTATTTGCAAGACGAAATCAAAAACACACCATTCACATTTATGCGTTACGGCCATCAGTCTAGATGCAGCACTTGTATTCAAACTGCGTACCTCAAACGCTTGCGCGTTGTATAGTCGACGGCATGTAATGCATTCTCGTAACGGTTTTAATTTTTGATCAAGCGATACAATGTAATGCAATGTTAAAAAAAAAACATTAAACATTTTTAAACATTTCGGGTTCCAATCAAATAACAGATACTTACAAATCAGAATTTCACATCACTTGTACTGTCCATATTGTATTTTACCAACATAAAAGGTAATATTCCACGAAATATGTTATTTTTCCTTGCTACTAAGTAAATTTCCCAAAGTGGGGCAAAATTACTTCATTTATTGAAGTATTTTTCCATCAAAGTCGGTTTACCAGGCAAAATTACACCTAATTTGTGGTAATCTGATGTTTATCCTCCTTTTGGTGTAATTTTACCTTGTATTTCATGTTTTTTCACACACCAGTGAGGTAAATTTACCATCACTTTTTAGAGTGTATGTGTTTGGACCGAATGTAATCCACTTAGATCCTGGGGTGGAATTTGCAGATCGCAATTATTAATTAGGTTATTGTAATGTAGATATTGACTTGAAAAAAAAATAAAAAATCGTATTACATTTCTAGAGCCAATCGAAGAGAATACATATTTGGCCAAAATGTATTTGTTACATATGTAGGATTGGAATATTCAAACCCTTTTTGCGTTTTGTAAATCACAATATAATATTTCAGTAAACATAATTTCAAGTCAAGTTAGCCCCTTACATCTTTGAAATATCTCGATTTTTTTTTACACCCTATAGTGCACGAACAGTCTATGTTGAGTTAAATTGCGCATGCGAAGAAAAGGTTAATAAATAAAATGATAGAATCCACATTTCTTCACAACATGAAAAGCTAGTTTTGAAATGAAAGCCCGGTATAGTTTCCAAAAAGAAACAAATAAAAAATTATAAACAGGAAAGAACAAGAATGAAAATGCAGGTAATTTAGCTCCAGGATATTAAACATACTTTGAAATATGTATTGAATAAACTTATACACAATAATTTTCTGGTTATAGAGAAATTTGGATTCTATTACATCACTATATTAATAATAATCCATATGTTTTAGATTGCGTATGCAGGATTTACGTACGCGTTGGTGGCTATACAATGTTACGCTGCTATGGTCCATCCGCCATCAAATTAAACCAACATAATTTCTTAAATGGTCTGATTTCCATATCAACGTCCAAAAATTGGAAGCAGTAATAGAGCGTACTTCAACAACGCTTACAAATTCAATTTCACATAGCACGGCTGGAGACAAACATAGCCACAAACATAGCAGAAGTGGATGAAGGTGTTAAGTAATAAAAATTGAATATGGAGAAAATGTAGATTAAGTGTTTTATGTTGCATGTATAACAGGACATAGATGTTGCGTTCAATCACGTATGTTAAGACAAATAAATATATTCTAGAACATTTTAGCTTTACATCATGATGGGTTACATTATTCCCTATTTCTACCATAAATAATTTGTGACAAAAATGTGACCTTGCAATTGTTCTTTGATATCAAAATATCTATTATCTTCAATAAATATTTACTTCCTCACACTAATGTTGTATTATTAGTATAACATGCACGATGATCCTTTTGCAATGATTGCCAGGCGAAAGTAGGATGCTTATTCCATGATGTTGTGCAATGATGATTGCTTTTTCTTAAATAAACATTCAATTCAAAAACCTATGCATGGTTTCCTCTGTTGAATTTCGCAAAAATACTTACTTTAAAAACTTCTCCAACTACTAAAACTGTTATTATATAAGCTTCTTTCGGTTTATAGTAGTTTATGGAAGAGGGAGACATAATGAATGCTTTCCAATTAACATCGGACATTACAGCAAATCCAGTGTATTCACACGGAACGGTGTGACACTCTTTAGTTTGTTAATACAATTCGGTCGGTTTGAGCTGTTATAAAACGTACGCATTAAGCATAAACACAGATTAGATTACATATTAGCAATCTATTTCACTGCAACCTTTACAGATCTATTGCATCTATTGCAAATCCCATTTATTCTAGTGTCACGATGTTTCTATTTTGGCAGGTTTACCGCAACAGATATTATAGAATGGAAATTAAATATTTTGAAATAGAATTTATTTAATTGTTCCTTATAGGGACACATATATATTGTTATATTACCACTCCAATTGTACAAAACGTTGTCCGGATTCTAAATATTATAAACATTTCATCCTTTGGATGTCGCAACTACTGTCTACCAGGTCGGTGGAGGCGGAGGTGGGACATAAGACCATCTCGGTTAGTACGACCAGAGGATGCCCACAGGGGGGAGTTACTGTAGTTACATCCCCACTTATGTGGAGCCTAATAGTAAACAAACTCTTATGCGGTCTGACGGATCTAGGCATATCTTGTCAAGGATATGCTGATGATAGTGTCATATATGCAAGAGGCAAATTTGAGAATACCCTCTGTGACATAGTTCAAAGAGGATTGAACTTCACGAGAAGATGGTGTCAATCGATGGGACTCAATGTCAACCCCACTAAGACAACCCTAGTAGCATTTATCAGGAAAAGAAAATCTAATCTTACAACCTAAAACTGGATGGGCAAAATATAGACTGGAGAGCGGAGGTAAAAGCAACCCAAAAATACTGCTTCGGATGTATACAGCGATAGTGAGACCGATCATCACTTACGCATCAGTAGCATGGAGCAAAAGAACTAATCTGGCCACCGCGAGAATTAACCTCTCGAAAGTGCAAAGATTAGCATGTGTATGCATAACGGGGGCTATGAGAACCTGCCCAACAGCAGCTATTGAAGTAATATTGGATCTTGCCCCCCTCCATATTGTAGTAGAGGGCGTGGCGAAAAGAACCGCACTAAGAATGGTCAAGGAAGGAATGATTTAGGCATAGGCCTCAATCTCCTGATGGTAATCAAACCTGGGATATGCCCCGGGATGATATGTTAAAAAAATTTAGCTTTGTGAAAGAATCACCATAAAGCTAATAACAGGAGCGAGTGGGATCATAACACCATCTTGAACTTGAATAGAAATGCCATCAAATGGTATACTGATGGCTCCAAAACGGCAGAAGAAACTGGAACAGGAATATATGGGCCTACAACTACAAACGAAAGCTTGGGAAAATAGCCAAGTATATTTCAGGCGGAAATACACGCTATTGGAATATGTGTTCAGTTCATTATGGATAGGAACTATCGGAAGCAGGAGATTATCATCGTGTCTGATAGTCAAGCAGCCATCAAGGCGCTGAACTCATATGAAATCAGCTGCAAGATGGTCTGGCAATGCCTAGGGAAACTAAATGAGCTAGGTAAAAGAAATAAAGTAACCCTCTGTGGGTTCCGGGTCACACAGGAGTAGAAGGAAACGAAATAACGGATAACCTCGCAAAAAAGGGGCTGGAATGCCTTTTGTAGGGCCTGAACCCTTTGCGGGTAAGTAGCAGTACAATACTGAAAGAAACTAAAAATGGAAATGGAGCAGAGAAAATCCAGTTACTGGGAAAATCTCCAGGGAATGAGGCAAAGTAAAATTCTTCTGGGAACTTATAACCAGAAGAGGTTTACAGAATGCATCAACCTGAGTAAGAACAACGTTCGCATATTAACAGGAATACTTTCAGGCCATTGTAGACTGAAAGGACACCTGAGTAAGCTTGGATTGGAAAAAGATCCTGAATGCAGATTTTGTGGGGAACAGGATGAAACATCCATCCACCTCCTCTAAAACTGCGTAGCACTGTGCAACTCGAGGGCATTGTACCTGGGAGCATGTGAAATCGAAGAGGGAGACTTACCTAGACTGGACCCTCTGACATCCTACACTTTCTAAAAGGAATAGGATTGGAAGGCCAGCTGTAAAGCAGCAAGAATAGGGGACACAATAGATCTTTTAGGTTGCAGTGTAACACTACCCTTCTATTTACATACATACACACATACAAACATTTCATCCTTATCAATTGACAAATCAACATAATTTTTAAAACAAAAACAGTTAGCAAAAATCTCGGTTGGGTGAATTCACATACCAGATAAGAATATATTCTCAATAATTTTCAAAATTAATCCTGACATTTATTCATGTCAAATAGGCCACTTATTTGTCCTATTTCCTAAAGATTGCCGACAAAATCATGGGATTTTATCTTACGAAAATTTTTCCTTCCCGTCAAGAGTACACGTATTTGACCCCTAAATAAAACCCCTGCCGCAACCATATTTGAATCTTATGTACCTGCTTAATATTAAAAACCAAGATATGCCACCGCAATATATAAGGAACAATAAATCAAATATTTGCTTGGGCAGATTTTTATCCTAGCGAAACTAATCCCTTGAAACATAGATGGCGTTGCAAAATAAAATGTAAAATGAATTTATTGCACATGTTTGACAGGCGGTGGAAAAGGCTATTTTTACTAGTAACTTGACAAGATGCAAAATCGATTAAATAAATTACTCTATGGGTGGGTAAGTAGCATGAGTTAGCCAGAATTGTAATCTAATTAACCAAAAAGTCGGGTATTTTAATTAAAAAGTTTTATTTGTACACTTGAATAATACATGAGATAAGTTTATATGCATAAGCAGGGTAAACGGGCAGAATGCAGTTCTTTATTCTTAGTAGGCAGTGAACAAATATGTAGAAAATTACATGGAAATAAAATGTGCAATAATCGAGAAAGTAGTTACCAGATTATCGGACTTTCAAAATCGCAGTGCGTTCTAGTTGTCTAGATTTCCCATGCATGGAATAAGTCCCATGCCTATTTTAAGAGGAGAGCAGCAGTGAATTAGATCTCTCTACACTGTAAAAAATTACAGTAATTTTGCTGTGGTAAATTAGGAATATTACATGTAATGACGTTGTGAATTTACCACAATAAATCATGTAAATTTTGTTTTACATGTTTTTTTCTACGATGTTTAATATGGAAAAAAAGATTTCGGTAAAATTTATAGCTTTTTCATGTAAGTTTAAGATGTAATAAAAATTCGAAAGGAAAATACAGGAAAAAAAAAACATGTACAATTTTATGTTTACTATTAAAATTTACTTGAAAGTGTAAAATTGACAATTTTTTTGGGTATTTAAATTTGGGTAAAAATTTGAGGATCTTTTATATTTATTTTTACTTGAATTTTCGGGTAAAACTGTAGATATCATGGAAGATACGAAATTCATACGCCGCAATGTTATTAGGTTATTAAGTTATTAGGTTATTTAACTGTGCGCGTTCGGCAAATATACAGTTCATATAAATATTACATACGAATTTTACAGTACAATCTTTGAAAAATACATCAGCATGTGAAATTTACTAGATGGTAGAAATTTTACCTTATGAAGCAAATTTACCGGTAAAATTGTAGGCAACCTTTTTTTACAGTGTAGATTGCCTTAGCTTTTGCCTTAGACAATACAATAAGAGAGATTCTGCAATATTGGCTGTCAAGCTTGCGGCCTCGATTATAAATTAGCTAATGCCAAGATATAAAGGATGTGTGAAAATACATATCAAAATGTAGGTAACTAAACTGCCACAAACAAATTAATCTGTCAAAATTGGTATAATTCTTTTGTCCAGAAATTCCAACCCTGACCGAAATAAGTATGCAAAATTTGCAGGTTATGAATCCTTGTTAATTTCCACGCAACTCTTCCACGAGCCGATTTAACAAAAACACCAGCAGAAAGTCGCACTTATGTACCATAAAATGAAAGCAAACAAAAAGCATTGATATTACAAACAGTTACGTTCAGAAAGGAATGTACAAATAAATGCGTTTGAAAACTAAATATAAGTGATAAATGAAAGAATTTGCCATTAATTAGAATAAATTTATAAAAATTACATTTAAATTCTCAATTATAATTCTAAATTGCATTGATAAATTAAACAATTTACTTTATGTGGACGTGAAACGTTACACTAGATTTAACAGAAATATTATAACCACGGATGGCCTCAAGCGAAGCCACTCGACAATTATAGCCGTTCACTCATTTATAAGTCAAATCATTGATTGCTTAAATTCCGGTCAGTATCTCTTGGCAGTCCTCTGTGACTTAACGCGTGCTGCAATTAGCCGTGTTATCGTGTCATTCTCGGTTGGTTCCTGATTTACATATCTGATCGTGTTCAGTATTCCCAAGGTTATCTTATAATTCGAGAAAGACATAAATACATATAAAATAATATAGAAATACATATATGGTGTAGAATTAATATGTATTTGTCCTTCCCATTCAAGCTTTATTTAAAAAACAAAATTTACAACATGTTTCGGCGTGACGTCATCATCAGGTAATGTATTGCTATATGTTAAAAAAAGTTGAAAAAATTAAAACACTCCTTAAAATTAGCGGCAGAGACAATGTAATTTTAGTGTAAGACAACCTAATTAATGGAGAGAGAAACGCGAACTGTGTGGAAGATCGGTTTTCAACTTATTTTAACATACAACAATACATTACCTGATGATGGCGTCACGCCGAAACATGTTGTAAATTTCGTTTTTTAAATAAAACTTGAATGGGAAGGACAATTACATTTTAATTCTACACTATTCAAGTACTATTCAAACAGGATTTTCCAATTATATAAATATATTGTTACGCTACACAGTAGCATACAGCCCGGATTAAAAAAATAAATTTTAAAAGAAATACATTAATTGAATTAGAAAAAAATCAAGTTTTATATACACCAGTGTCATCTATTTTTTATAATTTTGATTTAGAAGTGTTCTGTCTCACCAGCCAGATGGCATGCAGGGCGAGAAATTTCCGATCGAGGGGCGGTTACATAAAAAAAATATTGAATAGCTCGTTAACTCTCTTATATATTAACTCAGTACGCATAGAGATGTGGTAGGATGATGTTGTCAATTGTCCTCTCCCTCAAATTCAATGTTTAGACCAGTTTAAATGATGTCTTAGGCATGATAATGTCGTGCCTTAATCGTATTCAAACTATTAAGTAAAATTAAAACATTTAATAGTGGATAAAAGTGATTTTATTTAATTAAAAAAAAATTCAAAATGTGACTTGTTTAATATCAGACATAAATCTATGGATAATAATCTCAGGTAAGTCCGTGAGTCCGTTTAATTAATAACACTAAAGTTTCATTAAGTAATTCCACCTTTTGCAATTCAAATTCATAGTTTCGTACTTAAATACGTTTGAAATAAATTTTAAAAATCCCGCGTTTTCTGACCGTTCAAATGGAGTTATGTTAGATTTGAATAGACGTGTGAAACAGAGTAGCCAACCTTGATGGTAAATCACTGGATATTGGTTCGTAACGTAAAAACATAACAAATACTTATAAACCTAATTACACAAATTTCCCCAAAGTAACTGGAGACCGCTTAGCTATGTTACAAACGATTTTCTAACCTCAAATTTTTGCAGAACGGTTTAAAATAAAATTTCTTATAAGTACAATTCAATTTAGATTAGAATTGAAATAATACGTTTATTTTTTAGGTAGATTTGACGAGGAGTACCTTTTTACAGGGCCGAATTCTGCGATCATCGGTGGTCAGGACTGTTCAGGTCGGATATGGACTCTGGTTCGGGTACATCGAAGATAGGTACTTCAGATCAGAGAGGATGGGTCGCTCAGGACAGGAACATTACTCGGAAAAATCGTCGTTGAAGAAAAATTACCCAAGAATCGTGTGTAATTTGGAATAAAATTTATGTGATAAACTTTGTTTAACAATTAACAATTATTTTTAGATTGAAATTTGGAATAAATTTGGATTTTATCGAAATAGCCGTTAAATTTTTCAAGAACAAAAATGAAATAGGTCTACCTCGAACTGAGTTCGATTAGTGAATGGTTCGAATTCAAAATGTTTTAACTGATTTGAAAGCGATTGTCTCCAAGCAAGGAGTCCAACTGTCTTTTGTGAAAATCCGTTAATGTAACCGAAATGAGGAAACTCCATTGTTTTACATATGAGAATGGCCATGTGATCGACAGGAACTATCGTATGTTTCAACGAAGTGAAAATAAATAAAATTACAAAATCTGGAATCACCTTACACTTTTTATATAACAAAGGTATGAGTCTCTGAATTATGAGAAAAATACATTTGAAATTTTTAAACGCTTATTACTATAAAAAAACAACAATCTTAAAATTCATTACTGTGCCCCCAAAAGGTAGGCAACCATTTATACACATAGAATTGTTACAGAATCCAATTTCCAGCAATTCCCATGTCTGTCTGTTGACATATCAAAGCAATTGGACTGCCAATGCAAATAAAAACATTATTAGACTAAATTTTAAAGAAATAAATACCCTGTAAAAGAAATTACAACTGTTCACATGAATTAAACGTGGATCCAAAATTTGATCTGTCAAAATCTATTGTAATGATATACTATACAAATTCTAATATTCATTTTCGATGTGTAGGTGTATCACTGCTGATCATCTCGCTTCCTGAAGGGAAAATTCTAAAGGAAAATGCCTCGAAGGACTTGCCAAATGCAGAGATTACCTACATCACCTGGACATCGTCTAGCTGTCTGCTGCTACATATTATATCCTTTTTCTATTATATCTAATAAGTTTTAAAATATAACTAAGTAAAATAGAAACATTCCCTTTTTAAATAATAGTAGAATATCAAATACTCTCTCCATAACAATATATTCCTTCACTATTCCGGCATTCTTTGAGGTAACTCAGAGATCGGCTTCTAGTCCGGTACTGCTGTTTCTTTTTACAAATGACATTGCCGAATTTATGGAATTGTTACTTTCAGTAATGCATTGACAATAGCGATAGAAGGTTGTTCAAAATCATCGGAGATGAATAATGGTATGTAAAATTGTGGGCAAACAACTTTGACCTTCATTAGGACCAAAAATATTGATGTATATAAATGATAATCATGCAAGAAATCTGGATCACGTCTTCCAGATCCATTTCGAATAAGAATTTATTACCAAGCCGAATGCTTTTGCCAATATAATTGAAAATATTTAGACCTTGACCAAAAATTCTACTCACGGAGATATCTTACGTCACGCCAGAGATATATAAACTAAAATTGAACTTTTATTCATACTATATTGTGTTGTTTACAAGTGCAGTAGTAACAATAAATATTGATGGTGCTTCTGTTGCTGCTATTTTTCCATTCCTCTTGAAACCAGTGAGTACGACGGTTAGACGTACTTGCCGATAACTACTTTATGTTCATCGTAATTGGAATACCTTCAATTTGGAAGTGAAGCAAGGTAGCACTGCATTAGAACGAGTGAAAATGTGAACGCAATGTATATCATCTGAAACAGATATATTATTAGCATGTTGAGTGATAGAGGTATTTTGTCTTCTAATACATATACTTTATCCCCGGATATAAAAAAAGCTATGTTACTCTTCTAGCCACCATTCCGTTATCGATGAAGATTTTGACGCGAAATTTTAGGGTCATATAATAGTCGATAAGATCTTGAAAGCGAGGTACGGCAACACCCCTCACCTCAATTCAAAATCAGAGGATTGTGCTTGTCTCCGTCAGAGGGTTGAAGTTATGGGGATAAAAAATGCAAACAAATTATTCCCCTTCTATTCAGAAATCGACGGATCCGACCGTTTTTTTTTTCAGATTATCATTTTAAAGCCACAAAACCAGAATGTGAAGTTTCCATTGGCCCGCGTTGTAGGTACACTGGCCGACTTATTTAATGTCGTCGTCTACAGCGCAGTGACTATCAAAACTACTTACCATTTGCACAGATGGGTGTTCGGCTGACGTCGGTTGTTCCAAGTAAATGATTTATTGGGGTATACAGTTGTAAAATGTTTCGCAATTATGCATATCAGGTAGAAAAAATAGATTATTCAATATTACAAGTAAACGTTGTATATAGCGGTTTGAAAGTGTTTTGAATTGAAATATCTCCTTCATTACTTGGACCAATTGACTCTTAAAACTCATATAGAAATAAATAAACTGTGGTATTCATGGTAAATCTTGTGTATTAATTGTTCTAACAACGTAGGATATAGGAAACATCAGAGGAAGACTTCATAAAACTATAGCTTCAACAAATAGTAGCTATTGTAAGCATTTATTAATTACTATTTTCTTAAATGGAGATTTCAATAATATTTAATTATTAGCATTTACTATTGCAGGATCCACCTACGTGTAACTAACGCTATAAAATTGCTATTCATAAAAAAATCAAAACTATGTTTAGTCTGGTTATATTATTTATTTAAGTAAACATACTAAATCCGAATATAAACAATATAAAATCTAATTACGTAACTGTCATTAAATATATAAACATATACAAACAAAAAATGATAATGTAAAACGTAACCAAAAAAGAAACGCATTCTACAAAAATAAACATACACCCTAAAAAACACAAATTTTGATAAATATATAAAGAAAACAATATATCCATAAATTAATAAAAGAATAATTCTAAATGAAAGGATTTACACCATAATTGTAATAAACAACAATTTTAATAAAGTATATTAATTATGACATCACTCAAAATCAAGCTTTTCCTTGAAATTTTAATACACAAATTATAAATTAATTACTTTTACGAGAATTACCTAAATTTGCATTTGCCATTTACCTACAATTACAAAACTCGGCCGTTTACGATAATTACCACTAGTCCTTTATGTAATCCAACAACGCTTAGTGTTTTTGAATGACGAACTCATATATCCACATGATAGTGTTTAGTTGAGCAATAGATTTTTAAAAACATTTTTCTTTTCATATTTATGTTTTTAAAATGCATATAAATATATAAAAAAATTACATAAATCTGCAAAAAAAATCATATAGTTGTTGTCTTTACGAAAATAAGAATATTTGAATAAATCTATTCTCAATTTTATAAAAATTTTAAATTGCACTCATATGTAATTATACTTGTTCTAATTTTATTAATAATTTTGTGTTGCAAGTATTTCCCTCTAATTCTGAAATTAATTCATTCCTCACGTAAATATTAAAAAAAAAGGTTTTACAGAATTGTTGCTCTGCCACCTAAGTATATGAGCTCATTATTCAGTAAAATTTTACTCGTTGGATTACAATGAGGATTCATACTAATTATGGTAAGCGGCTGAGTTTTATAATTGCCCCAGCTGAAATGCATATAATTAATGTGTTTATAATTTGGCTATTGAAATTTCAAAGCAAAGCTTTATTCTTAGTAATGTGATAATAGTTTGTAGTATATTAAAATTTCTGCTTAATATAATTGCTCTATAAATAGGATCATTTAACAAAAAGTCTAACAAAGGATATGTGTGATTTTCTTAGGAACACGAATTTTACGATGTTTCTTACCTGTGGGTAATTATAATAATAATATTTATTGAAACTAAAGGTAATGAACTTATGAAGTATTACTCTTTTGTTTTCTAATACATTTCCTATTTTAAAAATAAATTATATATACAAATAAAGTAAATAAAATTTAATAGAAATAACCCAGCAATTAATATAACTTGATTTGTTATTTATACATTCACTTGATTATTTTTAAACATAAAATAAGAGCTTTAGTTTTAAAAGTCACTTGATCTCAAGCTGTAAAACAGATATTTCAATTCAAACTGGGTTCAAACCACATTAAAAGTTTCCTTTAGATATCAAGTAATCTTAGGTCTACCTAATTTGCATAATTGCGGAGGGTTTTACAACTGTATACCACAATAAATCATTTATCTGGAACAGCCGACGCCAGCCGAATGCGCACCTATGCAAATGGTGAGTAGTTTTGATAGTCACTACTTTGTAGACGACGA
>RXPK01001284.1:0-95277 GCA_004143645.1 Protaetia brevitarsis | reverse complement strand
TTTTCTGAGAAAGACAATGTTAGAAGATCACTGAAACGCTTTTTACAACAAAGTCATAGACGTCTTTTCCGCATTGAAAATAGGAGGAATGGATTTTGATTACAAAAATGGGCAAGTCTATTTTGCCACCCTCTTTCATAACTCACGAGCCGCCACTGTCAGTAACTACTGAGATTTAATTCACTGTGTACATCGAATTTGATCCATTTTACACACTACTAAAATTGCCGTTTAATTTACTTGATTATAAAATAAATTTTGTAAAATAAACACTTATTTATCCTACAATACGCAAATCGAAAATGTGAATTATTTGAGCTTGGTATATTTCAACTCCTCCGTTTGCCACTTTTATATAACTATTATATCGATGTGTTTGTAGAGTAATAGTCTTATATCAAAGTCCAGGTCTTTCACCTTTACATACATATTTAGACTAAATTGACTGTTTCGACTGGGAAATTTATTATTGTTCTAGCTCGCCTTAAAAAAAACTTAAATCATATTACTTATGTGTGTTACACTTGTAGATTATTACATAATATACGCACATAAATGAATTTTTAAATTATTTAAAAATACGGTATAAATAAATATGTAAAATATTAGTAGATATTATCTCTATGATTATAAATATGTTTCAATTAAATTTGTGCAAATGTGTCAAACTAATTGTAAGTGTTTTTTCCCAGTTTAAATGAATACCGAGGAAAAATATAAACACACACATATATTTATCTACGGTAAATCCCACGGATTGAAGTGAGTAAAACGCTGGTTATTTTCGTTTTTGTATTAGTATATATGTACTACGTTTGGAGAAAGAGACTTTTCTAGAATCAATACTAGTCATAATTTTCCGTGTACGCATGTTTAGTATCTGTTAATGTTAAAGTTACATTAGACACTGCTTCTTCTAATTGCAGTTCCTAGAGATACATATGTAACAGGATAGATATAGCATTGAACTACAAACACGAAGTTTAACGAAGAAAAGTATTTAACAATAGAGTGCCGGTAGATATGCTCAGGTTTTCAGCGCCAAAAATTCACGTAGATGTGGGATTGGTACCACTGCGTTTTAACAACTCAACCTTAAGCACAGTATATTACAGTAAGGACATGTTCGCAAAAATTCATTGTTCTCGAGTGGTCCGTTTTGAATGACCTTCAAGCCCAGCTGCCATTTTGTAAAGCTGTTGCCGGGAATTTTCAAACGTGTAGAATAATTTATATTTTAAAAGATTAAAGATATTTAAGATTAAAAAATACACAAATTTATGCGTTTTTTATTCTGATTTTGTTGCAAAGTATTTATGAAACAGTTTATAGTAATAGAAAACACGATTCCAGTAAAATAATGTTTGATTAAGTGATACATATATTTGCAAGTGTTTTACGATAATTATGTTCATATTTCTTTCCTTTTTGTGAAATAAATATTTGTTTATATTTTTATAGTGTTAAAGATTTCTTCCAGGAATAAATATGTTGTGGTTCTTTCTCAAATAATTAATAAAATGCAACAGCATCGGTGAAGGAACTTTCAAATTTCTGACACGAATAACACAATAACTTTTATTAGGGTTCAAGAGTTATGACTATTCGTTCTGTGCGATACAAAGATTGTTCCTTTTTATTTCGACTACTTCATTTCTAACATCCGACCCTGCACTGGGTTTGTCAACAATAATGTCGGGGTGCCACAAGTGGATAGAGTTCAGACGTAGACTATATAATATCGAATTGTCTATAATGTGAATAAATGTGATTAACATTTATACCAGTAGAATGCAGTTCAAACGAAAATCACATTATTTTAAAAAGTGAACATAAAATGAATTAAGTTAGTTACTGCGATAAATAGCATAGCTTAAAATGTGTATCTAACAAATAAATTTTGATTGATTTAATGTGACCTAGGAATCTCTGCACAACGATAATAGTTCTTCTTGTTCATGTACTTTCTTAATTCTTGTCGTGTCATATATATTAGATTCAATCGGAAATCCCAAGAAACTGCGACCATCGTCAGCATCAAAATTTATCTTGCGAGAGTGACTGGCACTACAACATGATACCCATTGGTGTCACGATTATTTGAGTTATTTCACTTAAACCTAACAATATAATTATATAGAAAGTATGTAAATGTTATGGCCACTGGCCACCGATCGTTACCTTTTTACACAAGTATTCATAGTTCATTAAATGTTTTTAAAACTGCAGGGGTAATTCAAAACTAATAAAATACGTAAAATAAATAATTAAAAGAAGTAAATCACATAGATTAAACGGATGAGTAAACTAATTTGTGTAGATACGAACGTAAACAATAACAAACTGCCATTTTGGGAAGCTGTTGTTTGTGTGAAGTTAGGTTTAGAAATTTGGACCGCTATAACTCCTCTCTTGTCCTTACTCGGTGTACTCTGCCTTAAGTCTATGTCAATGTGAATATTTTGATGGTCACTTTTCGTGAATAACAATTAAAACAGCCGTAAAAATACTGGTAAAGGTGTTTTTTAAAGGGAAAGGTTTCTGAAAAGAAATTCTTTGGCGACTTATCTTTGGTACCAATTAAAATGGCATGTAATAAATTGTTTTAAGGAATCCGCAGAAGCAAAGGTTGTTGCCGGTTTATTTATTTTAACTTGTTTTTAAATAAAACACCATGAGATCGAAGAAGACTGTCCTGATGCTACTCCATTTTCCGCGAAGATTATATCATCAATATTTACATCCACTGTTTCGAATGAAGTTAGTTAATAAAACACAGTAACGTGCGGTCATTGTGTGGTTTTTGTCTATTTTTGCGTATGCAACTTAATATACACTAATGTCAACCCGGACAATAAGTGTAGCGCACCAAAATTGCATCTACGGTATTAGTCATTCGGTTAACTCCCATCCAAAAATAACGTAATAAACATTTTTCAAAACAGTATATTTCTGATAACAAATATAACCAGGTTTAATTAAAGGTATAGCAGGTTTAAACAATATACATATATTCTAAAATACACATTTATGTCATATCTTAACTTATATCAGACATTCTTCATAATTTATACGAGGTATGAATGAACAATAATGGATGGATGCTTTTCATGGCCATACGCTCTACAACAAAAATATAATATAAATTAAAAAATTGGGAACATGTTTCTTTAACATACCTGCACTGCTTACATGCTGTGTTCAAAGTGAGAACCACCATTATTTATGCAAGCATCTACCCTCTTCTTCATGTTTTCAACAATAATACGAAATGACCAAATAAGCAAAATTCAAACACGAAACCCAAGGGCTATGCGGAGCACATGTCAATTTTGACAGCAAAATTTTAGGAAACTCTGTATTACTAATTTCATTACAATGATTGGATGAAAATATTGATTTGCGCATCGCGGAATGTAGTGTAGGATCAGGACGATCATTCTCGATCTCAGTGTATGTAGTTGTTTATTACTGAATACGCCATCTATGCAAGAAGCACCTATGGTGAATTAAAATTTTAAGCACCACGAGGTGGGCCATATACCCGTCACCTACTGTCATATAAATATAAAATTGTATTTTATAGGTTGTTCGTCTGCATAAATGTAATGTGTCATTGTCATTTAGACACAGATTTTTTAATATGTTAATTAATATTTGACAAAGCAACATCATATTGCTATGTAATAATTCCTGCTTTCCACATGTTTGAGATCTCATATAATCTCACTTACTTATTTTGTTTCATCTAAAATACCTTTCTAATTGAGTTTGTTCAGATCAAGCGAGACTGTCAGATTAAGTGACAGTTTATAACTGATTCAGCAAAAAGATCTTAGCTCACTACGTCAGAATCGAGTGAGATTATATGAGATCTCAGACACCTGGAAAGCAGCAGATAACAGAAATCATTCAAGTTTAGTTTAATACTTTTACATTTAAAAAAAAAATCGAGAAAAAGACCGTTGATAATGATAAATCAGTTTTTGTGTTTCAATTAAGTCAATAAATGCATTAACCCTTGATTTTTTGAGTAATAACATTTATTGAGGTTTTCGATTAAGACATTGACAAAGAATTTATACTCACCCTGTATAATACATATAGATACTATCTGCTACCTGCGAATCCAAACCGAAAATAGGCGAAGCGCACGGCTCAAAGCCTGTGGTAGAAACTGGTTGATACATTCACAGGGAAAGACATTAGATCTGGAGTACGGTGTACATTTGTATCTTAGAATCAGTATACTTTATTGGTGAATGTTAAATTTGGATCAATCTGTGTAAGATGCAGTGAAAAGCACAGAAGTATAGATTATTTAAAAGTAAACCTTGTAATTCGTATATTGAAATTGGAATCCTAAAAGAGGACAAATTACTAAATCGCATATTATCAATTATGCTAATATTCATATGGGAATGAAAGTAGGCCAAGGTAGATATTTATACCGATTTATTTTTGTGCATATTTGAACTGTCTTTTCATTTTAGATATAGGTAAAATTATACAATTGATGCATTGATATTTATAAACATATTTACACCAAATATTTTAATAACACAAAAGGGCTTTTTTTTAATATTTTTGATAAAAAATCGATATTTACATAGTTACCATTCGAAAAAGCCAGTACTACCAGAAATGTGCACAATAAGACCAAATAATCGGGAATTTATCCATCGAAAGATAGATGATAATTCAGAAAAAAATTAATGCTTTAGCTATACAGGGTGTCGCATCGAACTAGGTCATTAGAGTTTTTTGAACTTCTAGCAGGAATTTGATTTTGTAACTTGCAGTGTAATCATGGCTCACTGTGATGTATTTAAGGAGAATATTTTCAACTTTATAACACTTTCGGTATACAGGGTGTTGATATCAACTTTCTTATTTTAAACGGAATGGTACAATTTTTATCGATACAATGAATGTATCGAGTCATTTGCAATTAGTTTGCATGAGGATTCCTTATCCCTGAACTCAACCGTTTTTGAGATATTTGCAATTTTGTTGATTTTTTGACGTTTGCACTGTTTCAAGTGAAATTAAATAGCTGATGAGGTATTAGATATTCAGTGGTTCTTCTAATGTCGATGTAAGTACAAAGACGTAGGTAGAAAGTGTTATGGCAATAATGATCAAGTGACATACAGGCTGTTCGAAAACGGCTAGTTTAGTGGGTAAGAATCCCACACTACCTGCAACCAACATTAGGTGTCTTTCTGAAGATTTTACCCTCGTTAAAAAATAAATATTTAACAAACGATATCCGGACCAACTAACCGGGGTTTATGACAACTGCACACAAAAAAATCTATTATCAATCTGAATATTTTTATTTATTCAGAAATCGAAACTTAATATACTTATATTTAAATGAACTAAATCTTGTTGGTTAGAACATAAGAGTAAATTCTCTGAAAATACAATATACTCTTAGAACCAATAGTATAAATATTTGCATTGAAGTATACTTCCTCCAAATGAACATTGTTATTGTTGTAAGGAATAAATCTATGCAATCATAGTGAGAAAGTCTGCAGATTCAAAATAAAATCCCTTACACGTTTGGTATAATGAATTACTATATAAAATTATTAAATGTTTTGTACTGAAAACATGAAATATCAAATTGAAATTACCATAATATTGAAACATTTGAAACGAATTTTACCCCACCATTTATTGCACTAAAACTTACCTGTCATTGGTTCCCTCTTTTTTAGGGGGGGTGTTTAGGAGATTTTGCATATACATACGCTTTACTTGGCGTCACTTTTTGATTGACCAGCGAACAGTGTTGTTGGTTGTGAGTGTTAGTAAACCTAAATGAATACCCCAGCCGTTTCACAGCTACTTGGAGAATGGGGTGGAAAGGGGCTGATGCACAGATGCTACCATTAAAATATTCGAAGGTAATTCTAATATTAAACGATTATTGGTTTAAAAAACTTTCAAATAAACTTAGAGTCAGCGCCATTGTGTCGATAATATGTGAACATGGTAGATGTATACATTAACAAACATATGTAGGTATTTATTTTACTAGTTATTAGTTTTCAGTAGGTAATACCAGCAAATTATTATACCGATTGAAATTATATCATCAAAACCAACGCCGACTAGATACCAGGCCTAGGCAATGAGTGGGAAGTATCCGAGAAATACCGGTTCGCAACGACGGATTACGCATAACATCTATACCTCTAATACGCTCAATATCCCGTGCGCACTCCTGAGCTACCCCGATACGGTACCTTCTCCCAAACATTGTAAAACTATAAAGTATGACAGTAAATTATTTGATTACATAATATTTCTTTATTTATTAATTTTCCCCTACCGAGGTTTTTGGTGTTACAGACACAAAATTAGTAGGTAATTATTACCCTTGAATAGTATAAATGCTTAGATTTAGCAGGTAAGTAATTATCAGTTCAATATGCTATATTGTTTGGAAGCAAATAATGGGCAATACTTCAAATAATACTTTTTATACTTGTATCAAATCTATATAAATTATTAAGGTATAAATATGATAGTTTCCAGTTGAGAAAATCTATTTATTCAAATCTAAAATAATTATTTTTGTGGTGAAAATATTATATCTTCATAATGATTTTAGTATAAAAACTAAAAAAATTGCTTCGTCTAACAAATTCACGGCTTTGGAAAACTGAACAAATTTTATTCCTATATAAATACATCATCTTCTTGCTTATATAGGAAATTATGTTATATTTTGTGTGTGTGGGAGTGTAAGGGTAACTAGTAATTACAGAAAGCCCGTAATAGATAATGAAGATGACAGGGTGATTGTTTTAGCTCATCTGATTATGCCGACTGTATATACTTTAAAATAATTTCCAGATATTCTCTTTAATGTCTAGCTTCACTTGTGTTTAAGTGCACATCTCACTTCAGCTGCAGGACACTGTATAATAGTGTCAATCAATGACTATGCAAAATCTTTAACATATACTCGATTACTTGTTGGCAAAGACAGAAAAAAAGTCAACGCGTTCTAAAAAAAAATGCGTCAATCATTTTACACTGGATCGGTCAAAGAAAGTCAAAACCTAAGTATTATGTATGTATATGCCACGATGCATTCGCGTAAATACCGTGCACATTATGCACGCAAACGAATCATGCGTTGAACGCATGCTTCTTCTGGTACACTACCGTTGACGTCACAGCAAACTAACGTCAATAATATATTCAACAGGATTAAAAGTAAAATATACTATATACCCTTTGCTCTATCGCGAAGGTTGGCGTGACTCAAACATTGTGACGGACTATCCTACAATGCCTACGTAAATTTCCGCAAGATACTAGTCGACTTTGGCAGAAAAAAATTAGGAAAAAGAGACATCTATATGCATACGTACGCGTCATGTAATCTAATATCGTATTAGGTTCATAAGCAGACTATTTCATCATGCATATCGAGTGATTGAGGCTGTTATCTGTGGAAGGTCGACTAGTGATAACAGTACACCGATTATGACGCACCTTGCTTGCTGATTTTTTATAGATTCTTTTTATACAAATATGAAACTCGCAGGTTTCGATGGAAATTTGTCAATTTAGATGAGACTCTGTGGAGTGTTACTCAAGGACACTTTCTGTGGCGCCGGAACTTCAGCTTTGGGGAGTACAAAAAGCCCTTGAAATTCAACCTAAATTTCGTTTATCTAAAATAACTTTTAAACGGTGAAAAATAGGAAAAAAGTTTCAATAGCGAACTTGCACCGTTTGAAGAGCCCTTTCGACTGGTGTAAATATTTCTATACAGGGTGTTACAATAAGAACGGGACGACGTATATTGAGCTTATTTGTTGGAATTGCAGAAATCGGTTATAATCACTATATTTGTTATATTTTCTTATTCCAATGAAATACTCTGTATACTATTTTTAAAGCTTTAAATCTTGACCATGTATATATAATATTTGATTTCCTTTTTCTTGGTTTTTAGGTCTTTAATATTAAAACATGAATGAATACGACGACAACGTCAAAAAAAAAATTTAAAAAAAATTTTAAATAAAATAAATTTCGAAATAATTTTTTTCAAAAGATATGTAGATGATTGCATAACCGCGTTAGAAGAAAAAAATATACCAGTTTTACTTGAAAATTTAATTCCTTTCATCCAAGATTAAAATTTACAATTGAAATCGAAGAAAACAATAGCATACCTTTTTAGACCTCAAACTCATCAACAATGATAACAAAATTCTAACTAAACGGTATACTAACCAACATGGTCTGGACGTTATCTAAATTTTAGTTCTTCAGCAACCTTTATCTCAAAAAGTTAGTGTTATTATTAGTTTAGCTGACAGAGCAATAAAATTAACAAGTCCAGTTTTTCGATCAGATACTATTAACAAAGCAAAAATATTCTAGAACAAATATATTATCCAAATTCTCTTATAACAAAATATTCAAACAAAGAATTTTTCTTTTTATAATAAATCAACAAAAAAATAAAAATAATACTCAAACACATTACAAAATTCATAAAAATTCCTTATGTGAAACATTTATCCGAAAAAATAAATCAAATTTTCAAACCATATAATTACAAAATTGCCCTATCAAAACACAAACAAACTACAAAACCAAATCTATTCAAAATTAAAATCAAAAATGAAAAAAAGTAAAACATCACACATAGGTTTATAAAATAGACTGTCAAAATTGTAATGGTGTATATATAGGTGAAACCATGCAATATTTGGAAAAATAGAATAAAAGGACACAAATACAATAAAAATCTCGAGAGCTTTTTAAAAAAACATGAAATAACTCAAAATCACACCTTTGATTTCAACAACGTAACAATTTTAAACAAAGAACAAAATTTAAAAAACGTACATTATACTTGAAATAATTCAAATTTAGAAACATAAAATGCAAGTCAATGATAAAACCGATATACAATATTTCACAAAATTATATAATTTTAATTTTTAACTAAATAAAATATTTGTAAAGAACTATTTAATTTACAAATTTTAAAACAAATAATCAAAAACAGCCTATTTTTAAAATGCAATCTTTAATATAAACATAATAATATATTCAAAATCATAGTAACACAACAATTTTGTTCATTTATTAACAAAAACTTTTATTTACAATTTACAATTTCTACATTTATTTATATATCTACTTGAAAAAGCTTTTTAATAAAGCGAAACGTTGTCGTCGTATTCATTCATGTTTTAATATTAAAGACCTAAAAACCAAGAAAAAGGAAATCAAATACTCTGTATACTATTATGTGGCTGCATTCTACGTCGAAAATCGCGTATGTGGCAGTGGCGTTTTCAAGTTATGCACATTGTTGGAGTTAAGAGTATAATTACCCAGGCAAATATGGCAAAGGGAAAAGTAGGTCATATCACGCATTAAATGTAGTTCATTTTGAAGATATTTAACTAGCACATAACAATACGGGGGTGTATCAGATATATAGAGTGTAATATAATAATACGTAGCAGCGTAACAGTGATACAATCAAAAAAGTTTAAGCACAGGGGGTCTATCTGTAAGCATTAACGAGAAAAAAAAAATTATAAATGCCGTGGGCTAGAGCCGCACCTGTGCCTAACCTAAATGCTGTCCCGAGTATACCCCCACATACCACTATCATTCTGCCATTACCGCTGTTAGTTTTGTGTGGATCGCCGCTTGCAGTGCAAGCCACTTCGAACATTTTATTTAAATTCTTCCCGTTTCGAAGAAGCGATCCTTTTCCGGACCATCATGATTTCATATAAAGAAAATCGAAGCTCGATGCATCGGCAAAAGCGCGGGAATGTATAGATTCATTTTCGCGCGACATCATAGTAAAAAGGCGTGTTTGCAAATTTTCTGTATCTACATTTATTTCTGTGTAATTCGATTCGATTCATTTTGCGTTATTTGATTAAATAAATCCAAAAGAAATAACTCATATTCATGTGGTACCGTTTATTAACAACTAACTCTCGATTCGACAAAGCAAAAGAAAAATATTTACGTTTTTTGTAACTACTGAAGTCGCATATCCGGTGAAACTCGAACGTCTTATCAAGGATATTAAAAAATAATACTTGTAGACTTACGTAGAATGCTCTTAACAAAAAAGGAATGTTTATTTTATAAAAAGAAAAAAAATTAAAATTCCTCAGTTTTGCTATTTTTACAAGGGTCTTTATTTATTCAGAATGACGTTAAATGAATTTACGGCATACCATTAAGATTAATACTAAATGAGTGCAATGTATTTATACATAATACCACGTTTAGCGGGTGCTTAACATGACCTTTCCTTGCATCAGGCCCGGACTAAAGAATTTTTGGCTCTAAATTTTACTTTTTTTTATTCTTGAATGATGAAATCCGGTTTCGGTGGGTTTGTGCTTTATATGTCGTGTAGTTAACACCCAAGCAAAATTTACTTTTTTATTTGATACACCCTGTATACATGGTATCTCATTAGAATGAGGAAGTATAACAAAATTCATAATTTTGTTGACACCCTGTATAATCATCTAAATCACTTTTATATACATTACTTGATAACAACAGCGATTATAACCGATTTTTGAAATTCGATCAAATAAATTCAATATACGTCGTTCCGGGGTTATTATAACATCCTGTACATAAATATTGATATCAACCGAAAGGATTCTTCAAACGGTGCAAATTGAAACCATTGAAGCTTTTTTCTATTTTTCACCGTTTAAAAGTTATTTCAGATAAACTTCAAGGGCGCTATGCACCCCTTAAAGTTAAAGTGTCCTTGAGTAACCCTTCACGGAGTCTACAAACTGATACAGTTTCATCAAAATATGCTAGTGACAGTTCGTGAGGTTCCTTTGTTAGTTTAATTTTAAGTGACACTTGCTATATCACTATGATATAACATTCGTATCGCTACAAATTGGATATAAATAACGCTAAAATATGTCAAAATTAATTCCGATATGCAATACGGTTGCAAACAATTTCACTAAACAATAAGACGAAAAAAAAACCCAGTGTTTTCCTAATCGCTATATCTAGATTGATGTAAATCGTTCTGTGTCGTCTGTTGTATAGTAAGTAGCCTTTCTGTTATGTCTCGGCTTGGCGATCTTTCGACCAGATCACTAGATGTTGGTCAGTGACTGCGTCACGTGATCCGGGGCGACCTTGCCGAGTGGCTAGCTCCCACTCTTTCTCATTTCTTTCGATATCTCTTGATTCTCGCCCGATAGACAAGCCGTTCGAGCTATGATTTGCTGTGATGTCTTTTTAAATACGACGGTGTAAACGTGAATTTAAATGTGGAATTTTTTCTTTGTATATTGAGGTTGGCAATACTTAAATATAAAATGTTTCTAACAGATTAAACATTGTATGCAGATTATTGCTGATGTATGTTGTTAAGTTTTCATAACTTAATTTGAAAATATAAATGTTGTATACTCTAAATTGTGCCAATGGCTTTCTTATAACAATTTAACTATTAACTCGGATAAAACCCAATGCCTCCTACTCTTTCGTAATTGTTCGAGATATAATATTAATGATTTTCTTTTGAATATGAATAGAATCAATCTTATTAAATCAGCAAAATTTCTTGGTGTTTTTATCGATGAAAAAAATATTATTATGTCTTGTATGTAGTTAGTAGCGAACGTTAAAGCTGGTGAAGTAAATACACTGAGATCGAGAACGATTGTCCTGATCCTACACTACTTTCCGCGATGCGCAAATCAATATTTTCATCCAATCAATGTAATGAAATTAGTAATACGGCGTTTTCTCAAATTTTGCTGTCAAAATTGACATATATTCTACATAGCCGTGCGTTTTGTGTTTGAATTTTGCTTATTTAGTCATTCCGTATTATTGTTTGTTAATTTTCACATACAGCCTTTCTCAAGACTACGCCTTCATTTCGCATTGAGAGCGTGTTTTTTTTTCTTTTGGCAAAATGCCATTTATACTGGACCAAGATAAATTTATTTTGGAGGCATACTTTCGAAATGGTGAGCGAAGAGGTGATGGGCAATGGAGATATTCAGTTGTACTTTATGCTGAAGATTTTATAAATCAATTTGCCGATGTGCAAATTGATAATGAAACTCTCCTTCGATATATCAATCAGGTTGTCCATCGCTTCAGAGGAACTGGAAGTGTTTTGAAAGGAAAGTCACCAGTTCGCCCATCAATTCTAACCGAAAATATGGTGGCAGACATACGTGCTCGTTTGGATCACAGCCCTGGAAAGCCATTACGGCAACTTGCACAACAAACTGGTGGAAATACACCTACTAAATGGTGTTATAAAAAGTAATGTGAATTTTTTTGTAGGTTTATCTTATGGATCAGCTCAGAAAGCTCTAAAACGGAAGTTTCCTTATCGTCCATATAAAATTTCTATCGTGCAGCAATTACTGCCACTAGATTTGGAAAAACGTATGGAATATTGCCATTGGTTTAATGCAAATCTGAGGAATGACGATGTTTTAAATCTTACTTTTTTTCTAGCGAAGCCTGGTTTAATTTAACAGGTGATGTAAATTCTCAAAATATTAGAATTTGGTCCGCACGAAATCCTCATGTTATTTGGGAAACGGAATTGCATCTTGTAAAAATAGAGGTATGGGTTGCAATGTCCAGGAGACAAATAATAGGATCGATATTCTTTGGAGGATACAATAACAGCAGCCAGATGTAGACCAATATTACATGAATTTGTAAAACAATTATTTGATGATGAATTACAGCTAGGCTATCTTCAAAATGACAATGCTACTGCTCATACAGCAAGAGAAACAAGAGAGTATTTGCAGGAATTTTTTGATAACATAATTATTGGCTTTGAATGTTGGCCACCTAGATCACCCGATCTTACACCGCTTGACTTTTTTTTATTTGGTCATCTAAAAAATAAAATTTATCGGAACCGCTTATATAATACGGATCAATTGAAAGAAGCAATAAGAAATGAAATAGAGAATATTACAAATGATCAATTAATAAATGTTTCTGAAAACATGAAGATGAGGGTAGATGCTTGCATAAGTAATGGTGGATTCCACTTTGATCATAGCATGTAAGCAGTGCAGATATGTTAAAGAAACTTGTTCCCAATTTTTTAATTTATATTATATGTTTGTTGTAGAGCGTATGGCTATGAAAAGCATCCATCCATTATTGTTCATTCAGTATCTCGTATAAATTATGAAGAATGTCTGATATAAGTTAAGATATGACATAAATGTGTATTTTTACAATATATATATTGTTTAAACCTTCTATACCTTTAATTAAACCTGGTTATATTTGTTATCAGAAATATACTGTTTTGAAAAATGTTTATTACGTTTATTTTTGCATGGGAGTTAATTGAATGACTAATACCGTAGATGCAATTTTGGTGCGCTACACTTATTGTCCGGGTTGACATTAGTGTATATTAAGTTGCATACGCACAATGATCGCACATTACTGTGTTTTATTAACTAACTCCATTCGAAACAGTGGATGTAAATATTGCTATAATCTTCGTGGAGAGTGGAATAGGATCAAGACAGTCTTATTCGATCTCACGGTAGCACGGTTGCAGGGAAAAATTGGGGATGCAACCCAAAAATACTGCTTTGGATGTATACAGCGATAGTGAGACCGATCATCACTTATGCATCAGTAGCATGGAGCAAAAGAACTAATCTGGCCACCGCGAGAATTAACCTCTCGAAAGTGCAAAGATTAGCATGTGTATGCATAACGGGTGCTATGAGAACCTGCCCAACAGCAGCTATTGAAGTAGTATTGGATCTTGCCCTCCTCCACATTGTAGTAGAGGGCGTGGCGAAAAGAACCGCACTAAAAATGGTCAAAGAAGGAATAATCAGGCATAGACCTCAATCTCCTGACGGTGATCAAACCTGGGATATGCCCCGGAATGATATGTTAAAAAAATTTAGCTTTGTGAAGGAATTCACCATCAAGCTAAGTAATAGGAGCGAGTGGGATCATAACACCATCTTGAACTGGAATAGAAATGCCATCAAATGGTATACTGATGGCTCCAAAACGGCAGAAGGAACTGGAATAGGAATATATGGGCCTAGAACTACATATTTCGAAAGCTTGGGAAAATACCCAAGTATATTTCAGGCGGAAATACACGCTATTGGAAGATGTGTTCAGTTCAATATGGATAGGAACTATCGGAAGCAGGGGATTATCATCATGTCTGATAGTCAAGCAGCCATCAAGGCGCTGAGCTCATATGAAATCAGCTCCAAGATGGTCTGGGAATGCCTAGGGAAACTAAATGAGCTAGACAAAAGAAATAAAGTAACCCTCCTGTGGGTTCCGGGTCACACAGCAGTGGAAGGAAACGAAATAACGGATAACCTCGCAAAAAAAGGGTCTGGAGTGCCTTTTGTAGGGCCTGAACCCTTTTGCGGGTTAAGTAGCAGTACAGTACTGAAGAAACTAAAAACAGAAATGGAGTAGAGAAAATCCAGTTACTGGGAAAATCTCCAGGGAATGAGGCAAAGTAAAATTCTTCTGGGAACTTATAACCAGAAGAAGTTTACAGAATGCATCAACCTGAGTAAGAACAATGTTCGCATATTAACAGGAATACTTTCAGGCCATTGTAGACTGAAAGGACGCTTGAGTAAGCTTGGATTGGAAAAAGATCCTAAATGCTGATTTTGTGGGGAACAGGATGAAACACCCATCCACCTCCTCTCAAACTGCGTAGCACTGTGCAACTCTAGGGCATTGCACCTGGGAGCATGTGAAATCGAAGAGGGAGACTTACCTAGATTGGGGCCCTTTGACATCCTACACTTTCTGAAAGGAATAGGATTGGAAGACCAGCTATAAAGCAGCAAGAATAATGGACACAATAGATCTTTTAGGTCGCAGTGTAACACCACCCTTCTATTTACATACATACATACATCTCACGGTATAACCAACTTACGTATAGGAATAATTCCAAACTTATTATTTGGAGTATAATCTTTGAAGAACTGGACTATTTACAATACATTCACTGTTGTATGTTGCCATATGTATTTTCAATGAGAATATGTTAAAACAAAAAAATGTTAAAATCGTGATTATGATTCGATACGCAACGGAAAGACATTAGATTTGGAGGAGAGTGTACATATGTATATTGAATGTCTCCAGACTTTTTGACAACCTTGTACAACTATTTTTACCAAATACGATTTCTACATGAATTTATGTATATTTAGCACAAGGAAAAGAAGTCTATGATGATGAGTATCTACCACGCCGCGTAAACTGGGACCGTTGCAAATAATGCCACTGCTTACTTTCACCTAGAACGGGCAATTATGGTGACAGCGGAAAAAAATTATATGAATTAGAAACGGGCGGATGACCTACAGTTCTACTTCTGATGCATTCATACATGGATATTTAATAATTATTGTAGGTAGCGTTCAATTTAAATATGTATGTTGTACATGTGGTCCTTAGCAATTGTAAATGATTGAAATCTATTTTATTCTCGTTATGAGTTGAAATTAGAATGAATCTAGGTATAATCTTCTGTTGAATGATACTTCTGTAATGTTTTGGGATGGAGTCTGTTATATCACCTCTTTTGGCATAATTAGTTGCAATATATAATCTGCTGTACGTTATATTTAGGCCCGAGTGGTAATTTATACGGGACGTGCAAAAATTATAACTGATAATTTATCTGAATTGGAGGCGTTAGAGAATTTCAAACATCCGAACCGATTTGTTATTTGATGCTTGGAATATGTTATGCTAGGGGGGTGTAAAACTTCTTTGGACTAGGACTCACGTGGGTACAATCATTAATAAGATGGCGGATGAATTAGAGAAAGAGGTGTTGTTTAAGGGGGATAGCGCGATTATTACACTGAGAAAAATGGGCTAAGTAAAGTGTTTACTTGATAAAAAATTATTTACAATAGATAAAGTTTTACTTGGAACTATTCTCGTTAATTAATACCTGCAACTAAACCCAGTTTCCTGAATGCAAGTTGTTACTGTAAATAGTGCTTTTATTAACGGCTATTATACAGCGTACCTGACAAATTTGTGATAAGTAATGTATTACTTATGACTACTGGTACTGTATCTAACTACTGTACATGGTTAGTAGAAGTAACAACAATGCTGATCGCTATTAAACTCAGGTATTTTCTTAAATAGGTAACAACTTGCCACAACTATGATTATTTGAGTTTTGCTGTCACCCCGTGATTGTTTTACTATTCCTGATTGGCTAATGCGGCGGAGTAATAAAATAGTCCCCGAGGCTGCTACGTGCGCAGGCGCGGGCTAGCGTCAAATAAGAGTTACGAACGTGGGAAAAGGTCGTCGAAAAAGGGTGGCCAAGGAGTACGGCCATTATAGGCCAGTTGGAACGCAAATATATTAAAAATACCGGGTGGGTTAACTCAAGACTCCATCCGTATAAAGAATTCCAGCGAAAGAAGAAGTGCCGAGCCTATAAGCAATCGTATGTTTCAAGATTGCAGTTTTAAACCACGTGATGGGATATTTTAATTCCCCATCATTCTGATGATATCTGCGCCTGCTGGTGAAGTTAAAGTGTGGATGCCGTCGCTAGGTGAGTGACAGTCCAAGTGCCACCTGTAGTTAGGGATACCCCGACGAAGTAGCCGTTTTCGAGGCGATCACCAGACATAAGCACCACGTACGCCGACAGAGGATCAACTCGCCGAGACAACGTCCAGTGCAAAGAACCAACAGAAACCGCAAGTTTACCGCCTAGGTATATTATTTCTTTGTTTGTTATTAGTTGTAACTTCAAAGCCATATTTCTCTTTGTCCTTTGTTTAGATTTCAATAATTTCAATCACTAAATAACGTTTCAAGGGGTCCCCATTTACCTTATTTTTTATTATTGCTTTGTTCATTTTTTTCATTATTAAGGAATATATTTTATGAGTCATTACGTTGTAAATTGTTTAAAAAAAACTGTTGTTAAAGTGAAACCAATATCTTTCATTCATATCAGGTAGTATGCGTTAACTGCGTTTGTCCTATACAAAATAAAACTATTACTAATAATACTGCTTTTTTTCTTAAGTAATAAGTATTATGTACCATCTTTAGCAAAATAAATGCGAATTTAATCTTCAATTATTGATGCAATCGAAGCTACAGCACACTGAATAGTAATTAAAAATTATTTGCAAATAATTTTGAATTACGCATTGCTCGGTACGCAGTGCTTATAGTTGCGGTTGCATAAATAATCGAAGATTTGCGGAATTTTTTTTTGTACTTTATCAGTTATTCACACAGAGTACACAGTAAGCTACTTAATAAATATTCACAAAACTTCCTCGTTTCCTACACTACCTATAGTTGAACAACAAATTTAAGGTAAGTATATTGTATATTTATAACAAACCATTACCTTCTATATATCAGGTATTTAGTGAACGTGCATTAATGATACTCTTTCCTTATCACAAGTAATCTAAATAGCTTGTATTAATTATGAAGGTGTTATAGCTGTTATAGAATAGTTCACTCACAGCAATACACCTACTACTTGACAAGGGCAAATCTTTGCTTACTGCAACTACATATATTCTTCGGCTTAACTACTCGGCAGTTTAATTATCATAAGTAACTTCATAAGTTACCGGTATGAAGCAGACTGTAAGTAACTTAGATTGCTTCTTGTTAGCATATCAGTGTTTAGGATCTTTTTTTTTACTAGTGCTAAGTAATCTGTGCTTTGTCCCCTATCCAGCTGAACTTTTTACTTACGATAATTGTATTTTTATTTATGATTATTATTTTTTTTCTCAGTGCATAATAATATATTACCTTATTCGACCAATATTGAGGTTTGCTAAATTTTTTCCTATATCAAAGCAAAAGATTTAGTTGTCCAGGAAGATAATCCAATTATACCAATACAATCCACGCGGTATCAACATCTTCCTGCACATAAAATAATAAATGATCTTACATCTATGATGTGCACACATCAATATAATAACAATTATTATAAAATGAATTCCTTGGTTGGCTATATAAAAGACAATGCATACGAATTAAATAATGAAATCAGAAGTATTAACGAAATGACAGCAAACAATTTAAAAATACATATACTCACGCTGACAGTCGACCAAGGAACTGCCTCATACAATTCACCAGTCGTTTTTGTAACAAAAATCCTACTCTCGACTACGTACAACGCAGCTGCACAAACATCACGCCAACATTTAGAAGAAAAGGCGCTAACATACAAGAGCAAATAAAAGACATCTAAATAAATGAAATTAATTAAAAAAAAAACTGAACACTTAAATAAATAAATTAAACAATTAACTCATAAACTTAATCTTATATAAAAATAAAATCTACATCTGTGAAAATTCTCTCGAGACATTGACAAAGGCTGAACGGAGAAAACAAGACAAAATCTATGCAATTAAAAAAAACTCTCGCGAAAACTGGGTGACCGTCCACAGCAGTACGTATGTAAGTACATGTATCTCCACTCGTTACTGAATCAAATAGAAAAGTAGCAGAAGCAAGTTGTAGCTGCTAACGTAAAGAAGCAGTTTTATACATCACTACTATCTATCCACCTATCTATCATACTGTCAAAGTGATTAGTGCGTGTACGCATTGTGACCAACTATTAAAGAAAAGAAAGCATGCCCTACTCTAATCAGGAAAGCATTTGATACCATGGTATTTAGCTTTTCATAATAATATATTACCTTATTCGACCACACTGTAAAAAATTACAGTAATTTTGCCACGGTAAATTAGGAATATTACATGTAATAACGTTGTGAATTTACCACAATAAATCATGTAAATTTTGTTTTACATGTTTTTTTTCTAGGATATTTAACATGGAAAAAGAAATTTCGGTAAAATTTATAGCTTTTTCATGTAAGTTTAAGATGTAACAAAAATTCAAAAGGAAAATACAGGAAAAACATGTACAATTTTTATTACTCTCAAAATTTACTTAAAAATGTAAAATTGACATTTTTTTGGGGTATTTAGTGCACTTTAAAAGTAATTTTACTAATGAACTATTAATTTTGCTGTAAAAATATGAGGGTCTTTTATATTTATTTGTTTTTACTTGAATTTTCGGGTAAAACTATAGATATCATGGAAAATACGAAATTCATACGCCGCAATGTGATTATCTGTGCGCGTAGGTAATTCTATTCGTTTGTCGAACTTATTATTGGCTCAATGATATAATGTACGTCACAAACAATCGTAGGTTTCGCGTAAGCGTGTTCATTCTTGATCCGTGGTTGAGCGATTCAGTATGACCTATTAGGTGCTATAAAAGAATTAGGTAAGTTGCTTGCTCTCTTTATAAAAATACATATGAAAATTACTTCAGTGTTCGGTAAATATAGAGTTCATATAAATATTACATACGAATTTTACAGTACAATCTTTGAAAAACACATCAGCATGTGAAATTTACTAGATGGTAGAAATTTTACCTTCTGAAGCAAATTTACCTATAAAATTGTAGGTAACTTTGTTACCAACGATTTTACATGTAATTTTACTGCAACTTTTTTTACAGTGCAATATTGACGTTTGTTAAATTTTTTGTCGGAAATATTGTAACGTCTTTTGATCTTTATGTGCGGGACAATTTTTTTATTTAATATAGGTAATACATCTTTCGACTAATATCACACCTGGATTAAAAAGAATTCTTCAGAATTTTATCTTAATTAGAAATAGTTCCAGAGTTTTATATCGAGATACCTTACCTGCTGATTGTCGTCTTTGAAAGTCAACTCGAATCGTATTATAGGTATGCTTATGTATGTATTTATATGTACTTACGCGAGCCTTCTTTCTATACAGAACCGATGTAGATAGAAGGAGTTGCAGTGGGCGCACGTCTCGGTTCACCTGTTTTCAACCCGACAACACGCAGGTGCGGAGCCCACCTGTCCTGCTGCTGGGTGCCGAGTGCAGACCAACGGTCATCAGACAGTCACATATGGACATACAGAAACGGAGAACACCTGAAAAAGGCGTAATAGAGCGAATGCCGATCGAATATCCAATTCACCACAATGGATCGGGAGTTTGACGCAACGTTTGCCTGGAATATTTTCACGAAATTAAAAGAAGGTCCTGACTAATATAATGAAAATGTTCTTGAAGATAGGTGTAATGAATTATAGAGAATTGATTCCCGTGGTAAATCAGTTAAAATTCTATTTTGAAAGCGATATAATATCAATTATTACCTTCTTATTTTTGCCAATATTTTTTTAGGGGTAATGAGACTTGTGTGAGAAAAAATTTTATTGATTTTTATAAGTTTGAAGGTTTGTTTATCGATTTCAGTAATATCTATACGTGAATCTTGAGGGATGTCGATCATGTCCGCTGATTTAATTAGGTGATACTGCTATATTGTCAATCCAATACACTTTCTATAACATTAGAGAAAAAAGGCTGTAGATAACTATATCAGAACAGACATCTTGGAGCGGGTGCCATTGTACCCCTGTCAGAATGCCTATCAAACAGGCAAATCCACTGAGACTGCATTAGTGGAGCTGACAGACCAAATCCAAGATGCCCTGACGAATAAAGAAACCGTAGTGTACGCCTTTCTAGACATAGAGGGTGCTTTTGACAACACTCCACACGAGTCTGTCAAAAAAGCATTAATTAATAGGGGGGTAGACGGCGTGACTTCTAGATGGATGTCGCAACTACTGTCTACCAGGTCGGTGGAGGCGGAGGTGGGACATAAGATCATCTCGGTTAGTACGACCAGAGGATGTCCACAAGGGGGACTTACATCCCCACTTAGTAGACGAACTCTTATGCGGACTGACGGATCTAGGCATATCTTGTCAAGGGTATGCTGATGATATTGTCATATACGCAAGAGGCAAATTTGAGAATACCCTCTGTGACATAGTTCAAAGAGGATTGAACTTCACGAGAAGATGGTGTCAATCGATGGGACTCAATGTCAACCCCACTAAGACAACCCTAGTAGCATTTACCAGGAAAAGAAAATCCAATCTTAGAACCATAAAACTGGATGGGCAAAATATAGACTGGAGAGCGGAAGTTAAATATCTAGGCCTTACCCTAGACAATAAACTTCTATGGAAAAAACATGAATTTGAAGAAACCAACACGGCCAAAAGAGCTCTGATGGTGTGCAGAAACTTTGCAGGGAAAAATTGGGGATGCAACCCAAAAATACTGCTTTGGATGTATACAACGATAGTGAGACCGATCATCACCTATGCATCAGTAGCATGGAGTAAAAGAACTAATCTGGCCACCGCGAGAATTAACCTCTCGAAAGCGCAAAGATTAGCATGTGTATGCATAACGGGGGCTATGAGAACCTGCCCAACAGCAGCTATTGAAGTAGTATTGGATCTTGTCCCCCTCCACATTCTAGTAGAGGACGTGGCGAAAAGAACCGCACTAAGAATGGTCAAGGAAGGAAGGATTAGGCATAGGCCTCAATCTCCTAACGGTGATCAAACCTGGGATATGCCCCGGGATGATATGTTAAAAAAATTTAGCTTTGTGAAAGAATTCACCATAAAGCTAAGTAACAGAAGCGAGTGGGATCATAATACCATCTTGAACTTGAATAGAAATGCCATCAAATGGTATACTGAGGGCTCCAAAACGGCAGAAGGAACTGGAATAGGAATATATGGGCCTAGAACTACATATTTCGAAAGCTTGGGAAAATATCCTAGTATATTTCAGGCAGAAATACACGCTATTGAAAGATGTGTTCAGTTCAATATGGATAGAAATTATCGGAAGCAGGAGATTATCATCATGTCTGATAGTCAAGCAGCCATCAAGGCGCTGAGCTCATATGAAATCAGTTCCAAGATGGTCTGGGTATGCCTAGGGAAATTAAATGAGCTAGGCAAAAGAAATAAAGTAATCCTCCTGTGGGTTCCGGGTGACACACGAGCGGAAGGAAACGAAATAACGAATAACCTCGCAAAAAAGGTGTTGGAAGGCCTTTTGTAGGGCCTGAACCCTTTTGCGGGTTAAGTAGCAGTACAATACTGAAGAAACTAAAAATAGAAATGGAGCAGAGAAAATCCAGTTACTGGGAAAATCTCCTGGGAATGAGGCAAAGTAAAATTCTTCTGGAAACTTATAACCAGAAGAGATTTACAGAATGCATAAACCTGAGTAAGAACAATGTTCACATATTAACAGGAATACTTTCAGGCCATTGTAGACTGAAAGCACACCTGAGTAAGCTTGGATTAGAAAATCTGAATGTAGATTTTATGGGGAACAGGATGAAACACCCATCCACCTCCTCTCAAACTGCGTAGCACTGTGCAACTCGAGGGAGTTGCACCTAGGAGCATGTGAAATCGAAGAGGGAGACTTACCTAGACTGGGGCCCTCTGACATCCTACACCTTTTGAAAGGAATAGGATTGGAAGGCCAGCTGTAAAGCAGCAAGAATAATGGACACAATAGATCTTTTAGGTCGCAGTGTAACATCACCCTTCTATCTATCTACATCTACAACATTAGAGTAAATTTCTAGATTAACATAATCTGCCATTTTTTGAAAGACATTGGGAATTGTATGAGAAAAAATAAATGCGATTTTTATAAATTTCAGGGTTTGTTTATTAGTTTCAGTAACAACAATATACAGGGTGAGTTTTTATCTTGAAACAATGGAATATTTCTAAAACACTGCATCAAATCAAAAAAAGATCTTAATAAGATTTGTTATAATGTAGGAGGCTCACTGAATGGCGCCGAACTCGATCCTCCACCTCACCACTCCAGAGTGGGAGGGGGGACAACTGTGAAATCTTAAACGGGAACTCCCATTTTGTATTGCAGATTCGAATTCTACGCCATCAAGTATGTAGTTTTTGTTTGAAACTTTTTTTTCGATTCGTAACAGATTGCGCTGTAAACGCAAAAAAAAAACATTATTGTGAACGTCCAAAAAAAATACACAAAAAAGAGAAGTAAGCAAAGATGATTGTGTTTTTTTATTTTAACATAAACTTAACATTTCAAAAAGCCACGTGTGCGAAACTGTGCTCCTTCACTTCGATACATTTATTTATTCGCAATTGGAATGCTATTCAACGATACAAAACCGTACTTTATTCAGTACTTGACAAGTATGTGAGTACTTACGCATTGTCCGATCCCCATTTAGATTATTAATTATTAATCCAATATAAATTAGTTAGTGTTGAATATTTGAACAGTAATGGAGGCTATACCATTACAAGAGAGAATGGAAAAGATTTACATCTATGGAGAAAGTGGTAGGAATATCGCTGTTAATCTTTATTCACAACGTTTTCCCGACAAGGTGCGATCGCGCGCTTCTTCTTACCGAATCGTTCAACAGCCCTCTAGCGAAGGAACTGTACAGCCAAGGAAACGTAATCGCCGAAAAACAATTGCTGGAGAAAATAATGAAATCGCGGTATTAGCTGCAGTAGCTAATAATCCGCACATTAGTACTCGAGAAATAGCTCGCGGATCAGGAATTTCTCAGTCCACTACCGGCCAAATAATGAAGCGTAGGATACATCATCCATTTAGAGTTTCGATGCATCAAAAACTTCATGGCGATGATTTTCAAAATCGAGTGCGATTTTGTCAATGGGCGCTTCAACGGATACAAGATAATCCCAAATTTTTTGCTCGACTATTATTTTCTGAAGAGGCGACATTCACAAATCACGGCACGGTAAATCGGCACAACATGCATTACTGGAGTATCGAAAATCCTCATTGGTTGCGCCAAGTTGAACATCAACATCCTTGGAACGTAAATGTTTGGTGTGGAATAATTGGCAATAAGCTTATTGGTCCATATTTCATCGATGGCAACTTAAATGGTGAAAAATATCGAAACATCTTTGCAGAACGAACTTCCAGTTGTTACTTGAAGACCTTCCCTTGAACCGACGACAAACAATGTGGTTCCAACATGACGGTTGTCCAACACATTATTCAAGAATAGCACGAGAAGTATTAGATCGAGCCTACAATCGTCGATGGATCGGGAAGAGGTGGTCCAGTGTCTTGGCCTGCAAGATCGCCAGATCTTACTTCCCCTGACTTCTTTTTGTGGGGCCACTTAAAGTTTGAAGTTTATACAGAAGTACCAACCACGAGGGAAAATATGATTGGGCGAATCATCAACGCTTGTTCAAGGATTACGCCGGAAACACTTCTCAGTTGTGTGCAATCATTCCAATTGCCGAATAAATATGCATGATGAAGTGGAAGGGCACATTTTCGAACACATTTTCCGAAATGGGTATGATAAAATAAAGTTCTTCGTTGTCGAATGGCATTTTGAAATGTTAGTTTATGTTAAAATAAAAAAAAAAACACAAAATCATGTTTGCTTGCTTCTCTTTTTCGTGTATTTTTTCTGGACGTTCACAATCATGCTTTTTCCGATTACAGCGCAATCTGTTACGAATCGAAAAAAAAAAGTTTCAAAGAAAAACTACATAGTTGATGGCGTAGAATCCGAATCTGCAATACAAAATGGGAGTTTCCATTTAAGATTTCAAAGTTGTCCCCCCTCCCATTCTGGGGGGGGGGGGGGGAGGAGTTGAGGTGGGGGATCGAGTTCGGCAACATTCAGTGAGCCTTCTACATTATAACAAATCTTATTAAGATCTTTTTTTGATTTGATGCAGTGTTTTAGAGATATTCCGTTGTCTCAAGATAAAAAACTCACCCAGTATACAGGATATTCCATGTAACTCGTTCATTAAAAGTTAATGATGTTGTATTACTTACTTATATTTGAGATTTTGGCACCAGTATCTGTTCGATTGGAACTGTAAATGTAAAATACCTTAACCAAAATATCACTTCCGGTTGACCGGAAATGGATGTCAACTTTCTTATTTTAAATAGAATGATATAATTTTCTTTACATTTTTGGATTCTACGGCTATAAATATGTCAGTTTTCATTATCTATTCCTATAGCTACATGTTGGCGTTTTTGAGTTATTTAAGTTTTTCTTTTTTTTAAGTCATAATCATTGCATCATTGAGAAATTAATATCTCGGTTAATACTGCAAGTAGAGACTCCAAATTTGTTATGTTATGAATGTAGATATAACTCTAAGAAATGGTAAGCACACTTTACATTCTAACATACAGGATGTTCAAACCTGATGAACAAAGTCACATATTTTCAACTGCAGAAAACTCATTTTTTTTTTAAATAGAACACCCTGTATTTTAATTCGGAATTAGGAAGTGAATATCATTCTCTATCACTTTATATGAGCGTTCCCTATACCTATCTTTAATAGATTTTGAGATATGAACGACTTTTTGTTAAACAGACTAAGTAGCACTATCTTTGCGTGTTTGTAGCTGGCTCTGAATGGGATTAATGTCAAATTCATTGACTAATCAAAAGTGTTTATGTATATCATAGTAATTACACTTTCGTACAACACGAATAGAAATGACTATTCGAACAGAAATTCTTGTATGGTTATTCAAAAATGATACATGATTTTGACGTGAATCCATTTCAGAGCCAGCTACAAACATTTAAAGATAGACTACTTAGTCTGTTTAAACAAAAAGTCGCTCATATCTCAAAATCTATTAAAGATAGGTATAGGAATGCTGACATAAAGTGATAGGGGGATGAAATTTACTTCCTAATTCCGAATTAAAATACAGGATGTTCTATTTAAAAAAAAATGAGTTTTCTGCATTTGTAAATATGTCACTTTGTTCCTCAGTTTTGAACACCCTGTATGTTAGAATGCGAAGTGTGCTTACCGTTTCTTAGAGTAATATCTACATTCATAACATAGCAAATTTGGAGTCTCCACTGGCAGTTATTAATCGAGATATTAATTTCTCAATGATGCAATGATTATGACTAAAAAAAAAGAAAAACTTAAATAACTCAAAAACGGCAACATGTAGCTATAGGAATAGCTAATGAAAACTGACGTATTTATAGTTGTAGAATCGAAAAATGAATAAGAAATTATATCATTTTATTTAAAATAAAGTTGACATCCATTTCCGGTCAACCGGAAGTGATATTTTGGTTAAGGTATTTTACATTTATAGTTCCAATCGAACAGATACTGGTGCCAAAATCTCAAATATAAGTAAATAATAGAACATCATAAACTTTTAATGAACCAGTTACGTGGGATACTCTGTATATGTATGTTCCATTATACATACCTACATTTCGTCAATAAAATTCTATGAGTAGGTTTTGTTATATTGTAACTGGACGTAACAACGCTCAAGCTATTTTTAACAGAATCGATATCTAAATATCCAGTTGGACGGCTAATAATAGCGCAGTGTTAGTCACGCTGAATACAAATCCCAAGCAGAAAATCACCTTTTGCTTGACAATACAATATACAATTAACCAAGAATCTCTTTCATTCTATTTTATATTAAGGAGGGAATAAAGAAATCGTCATATTTACGCTGCACAAACGGTCTTAATATTAATTAAACGGCTTCATTTATTAGACGACCTAATTTCGTAACTAGAGAATTGAATTAACAATTTTTTTCCAGTCCATCTGTACGTTTATTCCCCGAACCGGAAGTGTCTCAGACTCGTTTACATGAACGGCGACCTGCGCTTAGGTCATCAAATATCCGTTAACTCGACAATCGCTCTTCCATCTCATTCCTCTTCATTCTCGGTGTGTATTTTCTTACGTCTTCTTTCTAGTTGATAAACGTTATTTGTTTACTAAACCGTGAGTCTTTTTGCGCTAGTGTATAGGGTATTTATATTAGTATTACAGTGCAGAATGTATTGTACAGGGTTAGGCAATGGATTCATGCGAATATCTTTAATATGGCTATTTTAATTTTAATAAGAAATGGTATCAGAGCTGTTGCAAGTATGTATTAAGATACAGTATTTCCGGTAAGCAGTACAAGTAGTCTGAAAATTATCTAGTTCCAAGTAAGGTTAGTAAGAAGTAGGTATGTTTAAAAAGTACAGTAAGTAATAACTTAGAAATTAAAGATTCGAGTACCCAGTAGAAAATAATTACCTATTTAAGTATAAGTACCTACTAAAATGAGGTACTAATTTTTGTTTTTGTTTAACATGCTGTTGATAATCTAGATCGTTGTCATTTGAATCCAAATCCATATTTGGATTGGCCATTTTTATTTTAAAATTTTTCAATATGCGCTGTTTATTAACCCAACTAATAAAGTAGCATTATTATTCGGGAAATCAGTGCATGTATTGAAATGTAAAGATAGAATTAGCACACAACTTCATAATGTGTGGCAATTTTAAATTAACACTAACACAAACATATTTCCAATACAAACATAAATTTTATAAACAATTTTTTGGATGTGCAATGGGTTCACCAATTCCTAGTATCATTGCACAAATTGTTTTAGAGTATACAGGATGTATCAGATATAGAGGTAAAATACTGATACATATGGAAGCAGTCATGATCGATTAGTACGATCAAAAGAATGTCTTAATGCACAGGGGAGTCCTTATCTGTAAGCATTGTAACGATGAAAAAAAAGATTTATAAATTGCCGTGGGCTAGAGCCGCACCTGTGCCAAATCTAAATGCTGTCCCGAGAACCCCCACAATACCACTATCATTCAGCATTGCCCGCTGATTTTTGTGTGTGATCGCCGCTTGGAGTGCAAGCACACTTCGAACATTTTACATTAAATTCTTTCCCGTCTCGAAAAACGATCCTTTTCAGGACCATCAGGCTTTCATATAAAGAAAATCGAACGCTTGATGCATCGGTAAAAGCGCCGGGAATCGTATAGATTCATTTTCGCGCGAACATCAATAGTAAAAGGGCGTGTGTTGCAAATTTTTCATGTATCTACATTTATTTTTGTGTAATTTCGATTCAATTCATTTTGGCGTTATTTTGATTAAAATAAATCCAAAAGAAAATAACTCACCACTTCAATGTGGTAACCGTTTATTAACAACTAACTCTGGATTCGACAAAGCGAAAGAAAATCTCTTACGTTTTGTAACTACTGAAGTCGCATATCCGGTGAAACTCGAACGTCTTATCAGGATATTAAAAATAATACTTTTTAGACTTACGTAGAATGCTCTTAACAATAAGGAATGTTTTATTTTATAAAAAGAAGATATTGAAAATGCCTCGGTTTTTGCTATTTTTACTAAGGGCCTTTATTTATTCAGAATGACGTTAAATGAACTTACGGCATACCATTAAGAATAATACTAAATGAGTGCAATGTATTTATACATAATACCACGTTTAGCGAGTGCTTAACATGACGTTTCCTTGCATCAGGCCCGGACTAAAGTATTTTTGGCTCTAAATTTTACTTTTTTTTATTCTTTAATGATGAAATCCGGTTTCGGTGGGTTTGTGCTTTATATGTCGTGTAGTTAACACCCAAGCAAAATTTACTTTTTTATTTGATACACCCTGTATAGAAGAAAAAATTTTAAATAAAATAAATTTCGAAATAATTTTTTTCAAAAGATATGTAGATGATTGCATAACCGCGTTGGACGAAAAAAAATATAGTATTTTTACTTGAAAATTTTAATTCCTCCAATTCCAAGATTAAAATTCACAATTGAAATCAAAGAAAACAACAGCATTACCTATTTAGACCTCAAACTCATCAAAAATGGTAACAAAATTCTAACTAAATGGTATATTAAACCAACAAGTTAGTTGTTATTATTAGTTTAACTGACAAAGCAATAAAATTAACAAGTCCAGTTTTTCGATCAGATACTATTAACAAAGCAAAAAATATTCTAGGGCAAAATAATTATCCAAATTCTCTAATAAACACAATATTCAAACAAAGAATTTTTCTTTTTTATAATAAATCAACAAAAAAATATATAATACTCAAAACAATTACAAGATTATAAAAATTCCTTATGTTAAACATTTATCCGAAAAATAAATCAAATTTCAAACCATATAATTACAAAATGCCTATCAAAACACAAAACAAACTACAAAACCAAATCTATTCACAATTAAATCAAAATTGGAAAAAAGTAAAAACATCACACCATAGTTTTATTAAAATAGACTGTCAAAATTCATAATGGTGGTGTAACAGGGTGATTCTCAATATATTGCAACAAACTTTTAAGCGCTGATTCCTGGGGTATTTTGATCATAAAGTTCATAAGAACATATGTCAAAATCGCTTAGTTCTAACTTGTACAATGTTTAATAGTAAGTTAACATAATTAATGTTTTTATTACAAATTAACAAAATAATTAGTAAAACAAAATTAACTTATACTAACTGGTGAAAATGACCGCCCCCAACTGCATACAGCTTCTATCCTCCGTCGCTATTGACTGGCGAGTCCGTTCTAAAAATACCAGGGGTATTTCGAATTGTTTGAAAAGCTGCGATAATACGATTCTCAGTTCATCGACATTTCAATGGGAGTCGTATAAATAATGATTTAAGGTGACCCAGAGAAAAAAAGTCCAAAGAATTAAGTCTGGAGACTGAGGAGGCCACGGTTGTGGACCTCCCCGTACTATCCACCGATCTGGATACGTATTGTCGAAAAACTCGCGAGCATCTAAACTAAAATGCGCTGGAGCACCGTCATGCATAAAATACATTTGTAATCTTAATTGCAACGGAACTTCTTCCAGCAGTAGGGGTAGCTCATCTTCAAGAAAATTGCGGTATACCTCGCCATTTGACCGCATCGGTAAAAAATGTGGACCTATCAAGTGATCTCCAACAATTCCGGCCCACACATTGACCGAGAATTGATGTTGATGACGGGCATTCACTAGTTCGTGCGGATTTTCCTCCGGCCCATATGTGATTATTATGAAAATTAATAATCGCGTTTCTAGAGAAAGTAGCCTCTCGGTGAAAGAATATTTGAGCAAATAGTCAAGTTTTGTGCATTTTGTGTTGTATCCATTGACGAAAAGCCACTCTTTGCGGAAAATCTGCCGGCAAAAGTGCCTGCACCCGTTGAATGTGATATGGATACAACAGTTGATCTTTCAATATTAAAGCAAACGCAATTTTTCTGGTGCTTGTAGTAGCATGTTCCTCAATTTCATGTAGTAGCATTTCTTCAACTTGTAGAATTCTCACTGTAGATGGGTGCCCGTTATCAGTCGTCCGTTTTTTAAAATTTCCCGTTTCACTAAGACGTTGGTGAAGACGGGCAAATATTGAATGATGCGGGATGATACGGTTCGGGTATCGTTCTTCATAAAGACGTCTAGCAGCACGCGAATTTCCATTGGCAAGACCGTAAACGAAATGCATATCACACATCTCAGCATTCGTGTAATTTATTTTAGGAAACAGAAACTGGCAATAAACTGAATGAATACTCTGACAACTATTGACAAATAAACAATTCCCTCTCAACACAATAGTTTTTGAAGAACCAACTGTGATATTATATCGTGTTAGTCATAGTTCATAATTTATTATTAAACATTCAATAACTTTAAAACCAAATCGTTTTGGACGTATACTCATATATGAACTTTTATGATCAAAATAATCTCAGGAATCAACTCTTAAAGTTTCTCGCATATATTGAGAATCACCCTGTGTTGTGGCCAGCATTAAATGGCGGGTCCTTCTGCAACCGCTCTCCAGCCGAACGGTACGCCCACTCGCTTTGGACGTAAATTGACGACTTTTTTTTGTTCGTGCTTGCGCTGTCCTCGTGATCGCGGCAAACTTCTTTATTTGTCCATCCCTTGCTTGACGCCCCTTACATCACCGCACACATCGATTAAATAGAGCTAAGAATACGTTAAAAATTCTACATGCTTTATATATTTACATAAATAGAATGACATCAAACATTTTTTATTAAGGAAGTAAATGTAAAATATAAAAATAAAGTGTATTCTAGACGTCCCATTATGCCCTGTATGATTCTTCCGCTAATTTATACACACCCAGTATAGAACTACTACTAACTTTGTAAGCATTTCGTCAAACTATTGAAAATATTTCTATCAATAATTGAGTTGATTTATTTTACATTATAAATAAAAACGTAAGACACTGACTGCGTCTTGCATCCTTTATATCGAACGATGTAAAGTGAAATCTGCGGAGTTGACAACGTTGGAAATCGCAAATCCTTTCCAGTTATGTAACCCATGCCCGTAATAAGAAAGATTAGCTGTGATTTTTTTTTGTGGGTGTTAACGTTTCGAAGTAAGAGTCTATATACAACATTCCGTCCGACGTAAGAATAACCGAATAACCTTCAGGGACGTTGTACATATATCAAGGTTTGAATAACAGTTTATATCGTGGCAGTCCATTGAACAGAACTTTATAAAATCTGCTACTATTGTATTTTTATCAGTCGACGTTGCAAAAATCGAAGATATAATTTAGCAGGTTGTAATATAAACATCGGATGACTAAGACAATGATAGCGTTATTCTGAATTAGCCATGTTTTGGAGTAAATACGAGCAAATAGTATTATCCAATAACTTCTATACACTGCATACACGGTCCAACTGCAATATTCAATAAACTACGGTATTTACAGTTAGAATGTGTAAGGTGAAATGAATCATTTATTACGTCCGACCGTTATTGCACCTCTCTATAGCATGTTGTATTTTACACACACACACTGTCTGTGGGTGTGGTGGCGTTACTGTGTGTACTGCTGTACGCTTTGGAGATTGGCATTAGGCACATTCGCTCCGTTTCGAAATCGGCTGCGTTTGCATAACGAAATAGGTCGAGAGACTGAATCTCACGATCAATTTGGAGAGGTGGCAACGTCGCATTTTTTATTATATATATAATATATACGGTGCATTTAAATGGGAAAGAAATAGTTCATCGATGAATGGGGCTGCGAAGAGATAAGGCAAACAAAAAGTCACTTGTTATTTTTGTCGTCTTCGCATGGGTTCTTATAAGGCCTGTCAGTTTACGGATAGGGCGCCACTGCAGTCATTGTTTTGACGTTGATTAGTGAATGAATTATTCTAACACCTTTTTTAATCTAATTTATTGTTGTTTGGTTTGTTTCTTGTATATTGTCATTCAATTTCCAGTATGGCAAATAGAATTTTACGTGTTTCTCTCGCGAAGTTATTGCACGTCTTTTGAGTATCATGCTTCCAAATACTTTCCTGAGTAGAGTAAGCCATGCTTTTCTTTTTAATCGTCGGTAGCTCGAGATCGGTCCCACCATTCAATATTGTTAGGACTCACTGCTTACAAATACTTTCTTGATTAGAGTAGGCCATAGTTTTTTTGTTAATGGTTGGCCACAGTGCATGCACTTTGACAATTTATATGTCATCAAAATCTGTGCTATTTTAATCGACAAATGGATTTTGGGCGGAAAGTTGTATTTTACCCCCCTAGGGAGCAAAAGTAAGTGACATTGACATGATGAAACTGTACCACAGAATATCGTAACAACCAGAATGCAAACTCTTTGCCGGCTCTTTTGATCTGAGTGGGCAAAATTTCGTGACCTTGATGTCAGTGTCTCGGGCGAGAAGTCAGAGTCGGCTTCGATAAAATTCCGTGCCTGACAGGACCTAACTGAAGTGAATTTCGAGAATATGATACATATCTACGATAAAATGAAAGAATATCTCTTATTTTTACAATTATTTTACTTTCTTTTCCATTATTTTCATATTTTATCGACTTGCACTTGATAACACTATTTAAATTAACATACGAATATAAACTTGAAGTCAGCGACGTGTGCCTAATGCAAAGAGCGAACATAGCCGGAACCACAAGTTCTCGCCGATTTAAAGGCGGATCAAGCTGCGCGATGAGGAATGCCGCGAACCTTTCCCGCCAAGCCAAGTTGATGTTCTGGTTGTTAGATATTCTGTGACTGTACATATTATAATATGTGACATTATCCTAACAGCCAGAAATATTACATAGATATTTTTAAAAATATATTTATAAATATTTTCGTGAGAGGTTTTTGAATATATTTTCATATTTTTTTCTAAATATAGATAAATATTCAATTAAATATTTATTCCATATTTTAAAATTAATATATGCGCTATATTTTTTCTAAAATATTTTTATGAAAATTGAGATTTTTTTATGCAATCTATTTAATTTGTCAAAATGAACTAAAATTGTTCTTGGTTATTTAGAATGTATAGCGTCGATAACGAAGTTGAAACATACTTAGGGTTGTCTAAAAGGCAAGAACTTGTTTTTCGCACTCACCATACAAGTTAATAATCAATAATTCTGGCATCTTTTAAGGCATACTGAAGGTTTATCAAATTAATCACTATTTTTAATTGAAGTGTTCTAAATAACAAAAAAACGTATTTATTATCATTTTATTTGAATAAGCCAATAAAAATGAAAAATACTCATTTTTAAGTCTAGCCTTGGCTGGTGCCAGGTACAACCCTATGGCTTTTTTTATATCTTCGTTAGTGGCGCTCTCATAGCGTTTCCTTGTGGCCTCTAAAACAATGCCAATTGTATTAGATCATACCATGTATAAAACATCGTACAACATTATGAACACCTACTAATACATTTGGAGCATTTACAATAATGGAGTGGTAGCTACATTCTAATACTTACGATACTTATTTTTACTTTATTTCATAATATTTGAAAACATTCTACGTACAAACAATAAAAACACAACGTATTCTAACCTCTATTTGAGGTTATGACGCTTATCTACTGAGATGAATCTCTTAAGCAAATCAACTAGCAATTTATCTGATAGATGCAGTACATATATGATGCATAAAATTCCTACAGTTATATTATTAAACGATTTCTGTACATAGCGATATTGAGCATTCCAATTATCTTATAAATGCCATGACATGTTCAAAGTTTTGCTTACCTCGTAGTCACTACAAAAACTAAAACACACCCCGCAACAATTAATTACACAGTTAGCCCTAATCTGCCCTAATCGTATACTATTATAAACTATAACATGTAATGGACAAACGAATGAAAACGTTGATGATACGCACGTGCGCGTATGCATTCTATGTACCTAATCCATAGACGCATAAACAATATTAAATCATATAACACCGGCACCGTAATGAATAGAGGTGTTGTGTTGACGTTCGCACTTACAAATATTACAAATAATATAATACAAAACGCAGATATATTAATAGAAAAGTTACAGAGCTCAACTTAGAAACTAATTAAATTATATTAGATATATATTATCTAATTTAATCTTTAAACTATCATTTTAAATAGGTACATACCTACTTAATATGTAAGCATATTTTACCCGTTTTATATTATTCGTCCTGCGCACCAAATGCATAAAAGCAAAAATTCAATCTTATTTTTTATATGAAATAAATATTTACAGAAATACAAGGCAAAATATTCTTGCAGAGTTATGAAAAATATATTGAGAAAACATTTGTAATAAAATATTATTAATGCTACATAACATATATATTTTTTAAATGTTTTCCTAATATATTTTCTATAATATATTTTATGCATATTATATTAATATAACTAATATTCAAGAAAGATTTAATATTTTTTAAATATTTATAAAATATGAAATAAATATAGTTGGTCACTGGGGTATTGATAGATGACATTAGTACATTCGACCCAGTCTGAGCCCATTTATGAGATATGCTAATTTATTAGGTAAGTATTAAATTTCAACAAAACTATTATTAAACACTTTTAAAACGACGCTAAGTTCCCGAAAAATATTTGACAGATTAAGCCTACTATCTATCATGCCACTCACAGGTAAGTTTTTATTATTTTTAGACATTTAGTTAAAATGGGACTGGCTGGGAAAAAATAGTATTCAAACCACGTGAGGAGGCTTGCAATAGAGGGCATTCCTCCCTTGGTTTGAAATATACTATATTTCTATGGGGTTGTGATGATAAAAAAAGGCAATTATCAAACTGTTTTACACAAGGAAAAGATCAAAAACTGGGACTGTCGGAAAACATATAAAAACAATAGATGGCGTAGTTACCAAAAATTATAAAGGAATCTTTCCTTTGAGGCTAATTATTTAGTTAGAAAAGATGGTAAATGAAAGAATATTTAAAACCAAATTAAGCAGCACGTGGCAAATGCGCTTATTTATGTTACCAAGAAGCAGAGAATCCCCAAGAAGCAGGCATTTTTCTGACTCGCTTGGAATTATCTTGGTTATTTATACGTTTGGAATTACCAATAAAAGGAACACGTTATCAAAACTTTCTCATGATCATATCGCGATGACTTAATACATCCGGATGGGAAAAAAATGCACATCTTGTGGGTTTTTAGACTATAACTATATTAGTTAAAAGATAGAAACGATTTACTTAAACCTGATGAATTAAAAATACCTACGGAATTTCGAAAGCAATTCTTATGCCGGTGTCCACATAGAACATGTCTAAAAATAATCTCCGCAAGCAGCCAGAATAAATTATGCATTTGTGTGTGTCTGTGTGTGTGTCAGACATTATCATAAATAGCAAAAGTTGGAAGTTCAAGGCTTTCAAAACTAACTCGAAAATATGACTATTTCTCTGGTGTGTTTTAATTTGAAAGGAATTCAATCGAAATCTGATAAGTTATACAGGGTGATTCTCAATATATGCGACAAACTTTAAGAGTTGATTCCTGAGATTATTTTGATCATAAAAGTTCATATAAGTATACGTCCAAAACGATTTGGTTTTAAAGTTACTGAATGTTTAATAATAAATTATGAACTATGACTAACACGATATAATATCACAGTTGGTTCTTCAAAAACTATTGTGTTGAAAGGGAATTGTTTATTTGTCAATAGTTGTCAGAGTATTCATTCACTTTATTGCCAGTTTCTGTTTTCTAAAATGAATTACACGAATGCTGAGATGTGTGATATGCATTTCATTTACGGTCTTGCCAATGGAAATTCGCGTGCTGCTAGACCTCTTTATGAAGAACGATACCCGAACCGTATCATCCAGCATCATTCAATATTTGTCCGTCTTCACCAACGTCTTAGTGAAACGGGAAATTTTAAAAAACGGACGACTGATAACGGGCACCCATCTACAATGAGAACTCCACAAGTTGAAGAAATGCTACTAAATGAAATTGAGGAACATCCTACTACAAGCATCAGAAAAATTGCGTTTGCTTTAAACATTAGTCAGGCCACAGTTTGGAGAATATTGAACGATCAACTGTTGTATCCATATCACATTCAACGGGTGCAGGCACTTTTGCCGGCAGATTTTCCGCAAAGAGTGGCTTTTGGCCAATGGATGCAACACAAAATCGCACAAAATCCTGACTATTTGGCTCAAATATTCTTCACCGACGAGGCTACTTTCTCTAGAAACGCGATTATTAATTTTCATAATAATCACATACGGGCCGAAGAAAATCTCCGCACGAACTAGTGAATGCCCGTCATCAACATATCAATTCTCTGTCAATGTGTGGGCCGGAATTGTTGGAGATCACTTGATAGGTCCTCATTTTTTACCGATGCGGTTAAATGACGAGGTATACCGCAATTTTCTTGAAGAGAAGCTACCCCTACTGCTGGAAGAAGTTCCGTTGCAATTAAGATTATAAATGTATTTTATGCATGACGGTGCTCCAGCGCATTTTAGTTTAGTTGCTCGCGAGTTTTTGGACAATACGTATCCAGATCGGTGGATAGGACGGGGAGGTCCACAACCGTGGCCTCCTCGGTCTCCAGACTTAAATTCTTTGGACTTTTTTCTCTGGGGTCACCTTAAATCATTAGTTTATACGACTCCCATTGAAATGTCGATGAACTGAGAAATCGTATTATCGCAGCTTTTCAAACAATTCGAAATACCTCTGGTATTTTAGAACGGACTCGCCAGTCAATACGACGGAGGATAGAAGCTTGTATTGCAGTTGGGGGTGGTTATTTTCAACAGTTAGTATAAGTTAATTTTGTTTTTTACTAATTATTTTGTTAATTTATAATAAAAACATTAATTATGTTAACTTACTATTAAACATTGTACAACTTTAGAACTAAGCGATTTTGGACATATGTTCTTATGAACTTTTATGATCAAAATAACCTCAGGAATCAGCGCTTAAAGTTTGTCGCATATATTGAGAATCACCCTGTATAACAAGGTTAAAAATAATATTCCGACAAATGCTGTTTTTCACCAGCACCGGTATAAGTCCAGAAACAGGCAATAATCAGCGATTATATCAATTCCCTCAGCTGAAAGGTCGATTTGTTTGAACGATTTTTAGCGATCCCGCCATAAGCGTCATGTTAGGCGCGCGCTAGCGTTTGTTTTTCGCACGGGTTTGTTTACAAACAGCGCCAGGACGCCCGCAAAACATGTTTGCCTCTCTTGCACCTCTCTTCGCGGTTATTTTTCGACTTTCACGAAGTGTCACGAGTCGAGGGGAAGGCGCGTGCCCACTAACTGCAGTCTATAGAGTCTCGTGAATGGGACAGACGAAGCGAGTCGGCCGCTATATTTTTGGCGCACGTCGTGACGTCTTAGCGAGTCGCCGTCGGAATGCGTAGTCAAATATAGATCCGTAAAAGGGGTCCTAGGTTGTCTCCGATACGAATGTATGTATGTAATACATGTATATTATGATGCGTCACTCGAAATGCACGGTGATTTTCCACTAGTTTTGTTAATTTTCACTCTGCGCACGCTGCTTTCAAATGCTCGTCGTTTAGTCACTAAACGATTAGTTAAAACTAATATAATAAAAATAGATTAAAATAAAATAAAACTTGATTTATAATTTTATGGCATAAAGAGATATCGGTATCAGCACCGTAAAACATATATATCACAAAGTCATGTATTCATCAATACTATAAAAGCTATTGAGAACGAGGTACTCTTTTAGTTTGTATTTGTAAGTTCTAATATTATTTATTTCCTTAATATCACTGGGAAGCCTATTATACAGGGTGTATCAGATAAAGAGGGTAAATATAATAATATGTGGCAGCCATAATCATATACAATCAAAAAGTCTTAATACACAGGGGGTCTATCTGTAAGCATTAACGAGAAAAAAATATTTTATAAATGCCGTGGGCTAGAGCCGCACCTGTGCCCAATCTAAATGCTGTCCCGAGTGTACCCCCACATACCACTATCATTCAGCCATTACCGCTGTTAGTTTTGTGTGGATCGCCGCTTGGAGTGCAAGCCACTTCGAACATTTTATTTAAATTTTTCCCGTTTCGAAAAAGCGATCCTTTTTAGGACCATCATGATTTCATATAAAGAAAATCGAGGCTTGATGCATCGGAAAAAGCGCGGGAATGTATAGATTCATTTTCAGGATATCATAGTAAAAAGGTGTTTGCAAACTTCCTGCATCTACACTTATTTCTGTGTAATTCGATTCAATTCATTTTGCGTTATATGATTAAATAAATCCAAAAGAAATAACTCAGATTCATGTGATACCGTTTATTAACAACTAACTCTCGATTCGACAAGCAAAGAAAAATATTTACGTTTTTTGTAACTACTGAAGTCGCATATCCGGTGAAACTCGAACGTCTTATCAGGATATTAAAAATAATACTTTGTAGACTTACGTAGAATGCTCTTAACAAAAAAAGAATGTTTATTTTATAAAAAGAAGAAATTTAAAATGCCTCGGTTTTGCTATTTTTACAAGGGCCTTTATTTATTCAGAATGACGTTAAATGAACTTACGGCATACCATTAAGAATAATACTAAATGACTGCAATGTATTTATACATAATACCACGTTTAGCGGATGCTTAACATGACGTGTCCTTGCATCAGGCCCGGACTAAAGAATTTTTGGCTCTAAATTTAACTTTTTTTTATTCTTTAATGATGAAATCCGGTTTCGGCGAGTTTGTACTTTATATGTCGTGTAGTTAACACCCAAGCAACATTTACTTTTTTATTTGATACACCCTGTATAGCAGATGTAATTAACATTACAATAAAACAGTTTAAATAAAACAAGACAATGCACATAATAAAATAGAAAACACGTTAAAATTTTGTTAAAATATGACATTCGTATTGTACATGAAAACGGACTAGAAAATACAATACGAATGTCATATTTTAACAAAATTTTAACGTGTTTTCTATTTTATTATGTGCATTGTCTTGTTTTATTTAAACTGTTTTATTGTAATGTTAATTACATTTGCTATATATGACGTGGCTTCTAATTCTTTTATGACGTATTGTTTCCTGAGGATGGCATAAGCCGAAACCGGTCCACAGTGATTTTTTAAATAAAGGATTCGAAAGAACATATTTTATAGCATATTACTAATTTCCATATATAACACCAATCCAAAAACTTTCACTAACTATATTTTAATTTATGATGCAAAAGTGTCAATACAATATTGTCTTAAAACGAATAATAAAGAAATTATGATAGTTTTTATTTTGTAAAATGTAGAGCAGTATAAAAAATCCACTTTTAACAAAACACATACAATTAATAAACCATTCACAGAAAGCCAACCTCCTGTTCGAATCTGCTGGTTGTAATGTTTGCGAGGTTCGGTACTTAAATGGGATATACTTATGCTTTTTTTAAAAAAATTCTCTAAACTGACGCGTAACTTAAACCCAATTCCTTATCAGTAGCATCTCTAATGAAAAATTCACGATGGGCTTCAAAATATGCTAACACTGTAATTTCTATCTCCTCGTTGATAATGATATTTTTCTTTGTTCTTTTCTTCTTAAATAAGCAATCATGTTGCCTAAATTGCCTGTAATGTTTTCGAAAGTAACGTCGATCTAGCTGCTGTCGTAAAGGATACTATTCTGCATAATATTCGACAGTTCTTATTGATTTTTTACCGCACACAATGTATGCTTCCAGCTTGTCGCATTTCTCCAAAAATGAGAAAAATACCATGGTGAGATATTATCTAATACTTTGAACTAAATATAACGAAAACTGTCAAGCTACTAATGATAATAATGTAATTATAACAATTAGAAGTACAGAACACAACACAAAAATTGAATAACCAACTTTTTTTTTAATAATTAAGCGTGTAAAAGATTTGAGCTCAGTGCGTTTTTGACAGTTTCATACTATTTGTTTTGACTTAACGTGAAAGAAGCCTACTATTGAAAAAAATAGTTTGTCAAGACGAACTGTTGCCCGACGTATAGAAATGATGGCTAATGATATAAAAACAACCTTGACTGACCGTATGACTGGTTTTGAATCATTTTCCATAGCATTAGACGAGAGCACCGATTTGTCTGACACAGCTCAACTGGCTATATTTATTCGAGGTGTTGATAAAGAGTTCACTGTTACTGAGAAATTGCTTGTTTTACAGCCGCTAAAAGGAACCACTACAGGAGAGGACATTTTTAATGAAGTTGGAGTGGTATTCACAAGTTTTGGTTTGCCACGGTCAAAATTAGTTGGTGTATGCACAGATGGTGCACCTTCTATGGTCGGCTTACATAAAGGTTTCATCGGAATTTTGTATGAAAAAGCAACTGAATTAAATGTGCAAAAAGATGATTTGATAGTCCTTCATTGCATTATCCGCCAACAGAACTTGTGTTCTAAGCCAATTCGACTCCAGAATGTTATGAATATGGTAGTAAAAAACCATCAATTTTATTCGATCCCGAGGGCTTAACCATCGTCCGTTCAAGGCGTTTTTGGATGAAATATCAGTCGAATATGACGACATAACATATTATTGTGAAGTCAGATGGTTAAGCAAAGGAAAAATGCTAAAACGGTTTTACGAGCTTAGAAATGAGATAGCAGATTTTATGCAAATAAAAGATAAACCACTATCTGAATTGAGTGACCCAAAATGGATATGTGACTTAGCAATTCTGGTCGACCTTACAGGCCATTTGAATGATTTAAATTTGAAACTTCAAAAACAAGGACAGTTAGTAAATGATTTGCTACAGCCATTTGAAAGCGTTTCAAAACAAAATCCGCTTGTGGGAGGCACAGTTGCTGTCTGGTAACAGTTACCATTTCACCACGCTCTCTGCGTATGAAAATACTGCTTATGCTCAATATGCTGAAGAACTCAAGTTACTATCGAGGCAATTTTCGAACAGATTTAGCGATTTTAAAAACATGGGAGACAGTTTCAATTTATTAGCTACTCCAACAAAAAGTAATGTACAAAATGCTCCAATACACTTGCAAATGGAGTTGATCGAGCTTCAAGAAAACTCACTCCTAAAATCTAAATTTAAAGACGTGGAGTTTTTTGGCGATTTCTACAAAAAATACCTCGAAGAAGACCATTTTCCGGAGCTTGGAAAATTCGCAAGAAGATTGTGATTTGTGCGTTAATTAAATTTATACATAAATTTTACATATCTTTGGCATTAATTAAAAACCACCATTCGTTTTAAGACAATATTGTATTAAAAGTATTTGAAAGCGTAGTACCTATAGCATAGTATCTGCTACAAATGTAAATAATTGATTTAGCATCCTTCTTCATTACCTATTTCGCACCAGCGCATAATAAATCTCGAAATACAATAAAAAAACGTTTCTAAGTTGGCATAATACTTCAACTCAGAGACTACCTACCCTGAAAACATCCAGAAATCGGATGGCATTACGAATATAGAGACGTGAATCATTCGTAAACCATCCGTAAGCACGTGACATGACGGGCAGTTTACTATACTCGTCCTATACCGTTGACAAGAATCGAACGTTCATTTAAAGACGCGAGCGGGGGATCTAATTTTAAACAACCGTCGATAGCGTCTCACGTCTGGCCTGGCTGTAAAATAGTGAAAACGGAGGCAGGCACACAAAGATTGAACCACGTAAGACGAAGGGGAGTGCTTTTTTAAGGAGTTAGTTTGCCACAGATGACGCCTGTGCATCTGGTGAACGACTCAGCGTATTACCAATGTCGTCGAAAAAGTATATTAGAGGAAATGTGTAGTTCTTAACTGGAGATGAGACGATTTTACAAATTAATAGCCTAAATAAGTATCTATTCGTTTACTAATATTGTAAATATATTTAGGTCAATACTTATTGGTACATCTGTATGCTTTTCACAAAGTAAAAATTAATTCCTAAAAAAAAAATAAACCTGACATTTCTGAACTGTCAAATTCGATATTTAAATTATTTTCATAGAAAAATAACTCCTGATGATAAATATAAAATATTTTTATTTATTTTGTCTTTTAGTATCGCTACAGAGGATTAAAAAGAAAGATCGAAGTAACCAAAATGTTATCTATAAACATGTAGGTAATAAAATAATAAATGGTTCAAATATTTTTTTACAAATTCGAAGGAGGCAGAACTATTTTTTAATAATTTTTTTATTTTCCTAAAAATATAAAAATCAATTCTCAACTGTCAAATTTGATATTTAAATTATTTTTTTAGAAAAAATCATAAAAATATAAATATATTTTTTTTAAATGTTGATTTTATTTTTAATATAATAATAGGTAATTAAAAAAAATAATAAAAATTCTTTAAACGGCCAAAATGCTTGTTTGACAGAGGATTAAATAAAAAAATTAAAATAATCAAAACGAACTTGCAAGATGTAGTAAAAATACTTAAAATGGTTAAAATATTTTTTGTTTTTACAAAATTCAAGGGACACGGTATTATTTTTTTTAAATATGATTTTTTTCTTTTTCTAAAAAAATCTAATATTTTTCGACTATCTTCTATGTTTAAATCATTTTTTTAGAATGATTAATTCCTTTTTTTAATGAATTTATTTTTAAATATCGTGACGGAGTTAAAAAAAAATTAAAATAATCAAAATGATTTCTACAATACAGCGAATGTAGTGAAAATTCTTTAAATGGATAAAATATTTTTCGTTTTTACAAAATCCAAGGAAAAGGAAACTATTTTTAAATTTTTTTTTCGACTACCAAATTCCATCTTTAAATTGTTTTCGTGGAAAAAAAATTATTCATAATAAATATGAAATATTTTTTTATTAATTTTTTCAGTACTGTGATAAAGTATTAAATAATAAAAATGGAATAATCAACATGGAAGATGTAGTAAAAATACTTTAAACAGTTTAAATATATTTTTATAAATTCGAGGGCAGGAGACTTATTTTTTTTGATATTTTTTTTTTTCTGAAAAAATCTCAATTTTCAACTATCAAATTTAATACATAAATTATTTTTTTAGAAAAATTAATTGGTAATATAAAATACTTTTTTAATTTTATTTCCCAATATTTTTCTGTAATATGGGGGACGTAGTAAAAATGCTTTAAATGGTTATATAATATTTTTTGTAAATTCGAGGGAGGATTTTAAATATTCTTTTTTAAAAAAAATCTAATATTTTTCGAATACCAAATTCTGTATAAATTATTTTTTTAGAATCATTAATAAATTTTTAATGAATTTATTTTTAAATATCGTGAGTTAAAAAAAAATTAGAATAATCAAAATGGTATCTACAATACGCGGAATCTAGTGAAAATTCCTTAAATGAATTAATATTGTTTTTGTTTTTACAAAATCCAAGGAATAGAAAAACAATTTTTTAAAAATTTTTCGACTACCAGATTCCATGTTTAAATTATTTTCTTTGAAAAAATTATTCATAATAAATATAAAATATTTTTTTATTTATTTTTCAGTACTGTGATAAAATATTAAATAATAAAAATGGAATAATCAACATGGGAGATGTAGTAAAAATACTTTAAATAGTTTAAATATATTTTTATAAATTCGAGGGCGGGAGAGTTATTTTTTTAATATTTTTTTTTTCTGAAAAAATCTGAATTTTCAACTGCCAAATTTAATAATTAAATTATTTTTTTAGAAAAATTAATTGGTAATATAAAATACTTTTTTAATTTTATTTTTCAATATTTTTCCTTAATATGGGGGACGTAGAAAAAATGCTTTAAATGGTTCAAATTTTTTATAAATTCGAGGGAGGAATTTAAATATTTTTTCTAAAAAAAAATCTAATTTTTTTTATTTATTTTATAAACATGTTGACTTTTTTTTATTAAACTTTATTGATTGATATATCTATAACATGTGTCTTTTTTTCGTTACTAACTAAAATAATTACACTAACTATGTACATAAACATTTTATTTTTCAGTATTTTTCTGTAACGTGGGGATGTAGTAAAAATGCTTTGAGTGGTGCAAATATTTTTTTATAAATTCCAGGTAGGAATATTTTTTTTAAAATTAATTTTTATAAGTACTATATAAATATAATTTAATAATTTTTTTTTAGAAAAATTAATTCATAATATAAACTTAATTTCTTTTAAATGATGATTTATTTTTTAAAACTGCGTGACAGAGGATTTTTTCAGTATTTTTCTGTAACATGGGGGATGTAGTAAAAATGCTTTAAATAGTGTAAATATTTTTTTATAAATTCTTTTCTAAAAAAAAATTATTAAATTATATATTATAATATAAACTTAATTTCCTTTAAATGATGATTTATTTTTTAAAACTGTGTGACAGAGTATTTACAGAAAAATGAAATAATCAAAATGATTTTCAAAACAGGAGAATGTAGTCAAAATTCTTTAAATGGTTAAAAAAAAAATTTATTTTTATAAAATTCAAGAAATAGGGGACTATTTTTGAAAATATTTTCGATGTTTAAGCCTCTGGTTGCTGGCGCTTCACAGGTGCTATTTAAGATGCAATCTCCTAAGGGGATTAAATAAAAAAATCACTTTTTTTACAAATTCGGAGAGGTATTTCTTATTTATTTTTTTTTATAAGAAAATCTGATATTTCTCAATTGCCAAATTTGATATTTAAATGTCGATGTATCTGTATAATACTAACGACAATAAACATTATTATTATTATTAAATTATTTTTTTCCAGAAAAATTAATTCATAATATTATGATGACACCATAACAGGAGATTCAAAAAAAAAAAGGGAAACAATAAAAATAATTTCTCTAACTCGAAATCAGAAAGACTAAAATACTTTTTTAACTAAATCTAACATTTTTCAACTATCAAATCGATGTTATCTTATCAACAGTTCGTACCCATTGAAGTTGTGTATCAGTAATTCTTACTCGCAATGCATATATATTCCTTATCGTCTACGTTACAAATCAGCAATCACCTGATTTTACACATTACAAGTATACAAAACGGAAGATCTACATGCATGAGGTTGTAATATCGAATCTATTTTAGTTTTATCGCCAAACTGAGCGGTTAAACACGATACAACGCGCCCAAAATCTTTACTATCGGAATTAACACACATACACACTTCCACACTCGAACCAAACATCATTTATGCATACCAATTTTATTTTGGTTTCGATTACGTAATGATAAACAAATTTTACTTCCCTATATACAACGTACAAGTTGATAATGCTGTTTTTTTTTTTTATATATGTATATATAAATTACAGTATTTTATAAATCCAGATTCTGACGTTTCATATATTGCGTAAAACACACCGAAATGAAATCATCGTAAAAGCACAGATGATTAATTGTAAATAACTGTGGAACAATGCTACGACCCTGTGTAGCCGTTAAAAAAGTTAAAAATTAGTATTATCCAAGTAAATAACTCGAAGAACGTTATTCCCCACAGCTCGACTACGAGTCAACGTTCGTGTGAATTCCTACGGAAAAACATGACGTTAGTGTGTGGCGATTCAGACGAATATTCGTCACAGTGTCCGCTGACGTTGTTCGGATCGCCAGTTCTGCTGCGTTCTGCGCCGAAAATATTTTGTAATTTCGATACGGACGACCCCGTCTCTGCGAGAGATGTCGAATGACGCGAGCGACGGTGCAACCTTCGAGACGATTTTCGTTTTACGCAGATAGTTTCGTACTGCGTGGTTGGTGACATTGCTCCGTTGGACGCTTTACAAAACCGACAGCGCCATCTAGCGGTGGATTTGTGTACTAAACGCTGTTTTACCTTGTATGGGGATTTCTAGTCCGGTATCTTTTCTCGCGATATATTGATGCTATTGAACGGGAAAAAAAGAGATTTATTATTAAAGCAATAAAATATACAGGATGTTCCACTAGAAGTACTATATTTATCTGTAACTCGTAAGCAGTGAGAGATATGAAAAAAGGTTTCAATAATTTTTTGCAGCGTTGTGATTTCTCTGTAACGTAAAATTATGCGCACTTGTACAGGGTTGTTCTTAACCTCGGTACATCCTTCAATTTTGTTTACTTACATACAATAATACCCACATTATTATTGTATTTTTATAAATATCAGTAAAATTTGAACAAATAAGATATAACATACCTCAAACCTAAATTTTATTAAATAAATATACACAGAGATTCAAAATGATTGTCAATTCCGCTCCTATAGATAGTAACAGGGTATAGGTATATGCCGCGTGTTTGTAATGAAGGTTTGAACTAAGTCAGTGTTGGAACATAAGAAAGTAAACGGATCTGTCATAAATAAGGAAAACGTAACCTATATTTGAACTCGCATTATATAAACGACTATGGATTGGTATTTCTGCTTGTAAAAATTAAATGTAATTAATTAACTTTACTAAATTATGATTTTACAATTCAGTAACTAACTGGTGTTTAACTAAATTTATTTATTACTTTAATTATAACATACAATTAGTATATTATTAATGACAAAACTGCATCTCTCAGTTCTTCTATGGTATGCATGCGGTTTCTATAGATCCTATTTTTAGATAGCCAACATGAAGTAATCTAATGGGTTAGATCAGGCGATCTTGGTGGCCATCTTTGTGCTCTAACGAACCTGTCAGCAAAAAACTGTTGAAGATATTGGCAGGTTTGTCGAGCAGTATGTGCCGGAGCATTATCGTGCTGAAAATAACCTGCTTCAAGCTCATTTTCTTGTAACTCTGCAATAAACAATTCCAACATCTGTTGGTAACGTTGGCTGTTACAGTTTCCTCGAAGAAATTGCCCTATTATTCGTTGCCTGGACATAGCCAAACCAAACTCCAACTTTTACGGGATGCAATTGCGTTTCTCGAAATTCGTGTGGATTTTCTGCAGACCAGATACAATAGTTTTGTAAATTGATATAGTCTGTTAGATAAAACAGGCTTCATCGAGAAAAATGATTTGTTTAGCGAGTCATCGTCCCTTAAATTGTTATTAAACCAATGACAATATTCCAATCGCCTATCGTGATCTAATGGAAATAATTCCTGTACCGTAGAAACTTTATAGGGATGAAAATGTAACTTTCTTTTGACAGCTCATTGCGCTGAAGTGTATGATAAGCCTATAAAATTATAAAATGTAATAAACTATTTCACTTAATGTTAATTTGATTTTTTACCTGTTTGTTGAGCTACTATCACAGATAAATTCCCTTATTTTCTTACAGTATTCAGAAATACTATTGTTGGTGATATTAGATGTAAATATAAACGATTTGAAAAAAATTATAAGATAAATGATCGAAAGATACTACAACACGCACGCCAATGTCGCTAAATGTCAAGAAAATTCATTTAATGTATGAAATTTGTATGTAGCTAACTTCGCTCATTAAATTGGTAATAAGTATAGATAAATTTTTCCGGAAAACAGTTTTTTTCTTACGACAATCATTTTGAATCACATGGTATCTTTGATTTTCTAAAAATTATGTCACTAAAATTATTTGAGAAAGGCACGTGTTATTTAATTAATTACCACTTATAATAAGTGAACCAAATTTTGGATTATCTTAGTGCAGATCTAATTACACTTTCAAATGTGTTTATACCTCTTGTTTAATAATATACTGGATGTTCGTTACTAAAGTGAAAACGCAGACAGTTTCAATTGGGAATACCCCAATTTTTTAAAATAGAATATCTGTGTCTGTTTACATCACAAAATGCTTTGATTTTTACCAAGCTAGCCTAACATCACTGCGCCCGTCAAGAAACTGTTGTGAAGGGCACTAAAGAGTATTAATATGAAATTTCTTTATTTTACTTATTATGTTATTAAAGTAACAAAGTTTTACTAATTTACTAAAATGATAATTATAGGAAAAGAATGCTACAAGGAGAATATTTTATTTCAGTATTTAGCAACATTATTACACGTGTTTCTAAATCAATCAGCGCTTTATATACTATAACGTAGTTACAAATAAAATGAGGGTGAGTTGATTTACATCGCACTAAATAATAATAAATATTTGAAAAAAGAAACACGTATTTTTGTGCCAAATAATAAATTTAAACATTTCGGAGTACTTGGATTGAAACTGCAGGCTGTTGAGTATACAAATAGAAGACTTGTTTGACACAAATATTTTTTTGATTGAAACAATTCTTTTTCTCAGTGTATGTATATGTAAAGATGAACTGAAATTTAACATATGTGCATATGTGTATACATATGGATATCGGAATTTGACAGTTAATGATGTTCCCTTATTAGTTAAAAAAAATATGAATGATGAAACTATATGCACAAACAGAGAACAATAGGACACTGAGAAAAATATCCTGTTCATTTAAAAGGAATTGCATTAAACCAAATATTTTTGCGTTTTCTATATGGCCAACATGATTTGGTGTTTTCTTGAAAAGGAGAATATAATTTTAAATTCACGCATTTCTTCGGAAATAATATATTTTTCGTTGAAACAGTTTATTCTTTTAAGTGAAAGATATTGATAGTTGGTTCAAGTCTTCTTTATTTGAACTTGAAAACTATGCAGATTGGCAGAAAATCGTAAGCATTTTGATTCAAGAGGTTTTTCCTTTTTTTATAACATTTATTCATTTTGGACTTAAATGTAAGCACAACAAAATGCCGTAATCATTTTCAATCGAAATGAAAACGAATTATCACCAAAAACCCATGCACTAAGTAAGGGGATTTGCAGTTAGAATGTCGTAAATCCTAGTAATATTGGAGGAGTTGGTTGCAGTGACCATCCTAAGCACGCTAGTGTGCGCTCTTAAAGAAATCGTCCTTTCAATGGCGATAACTCCTATTAGATGTTGATCTAGTAAATATACCAGATTAGTATGTGACGAAGTTACGATCGTAGTTTCCAGCCGATTTTGTGCGAAACATTATCTGCTACTGGAATGGAATAGGAGATGCGCCATCTATGCGACAATTTCTCTACTACACATAAGTATATCTGCCCATCTGCTGTACTATATGGGGAGAAAACTGCTATACGAAAATAAAATACGATATTTATTTTTACTTCCATGTAAATATTTATTAGTTAAATTAATAAATACTGCGCTAGCTTCAAATAAATCTACTAACCAAATTATTTGTTTGATTGAATACAGAAATATTTTTAATATTCCTAAATCAAGTAAGAATTTAGTAACTCTAACTAAAATGCATGAAAAATGGTTGAAAACAACAAGATCGTTTTTCCCGCGTATAACATTTTTAAAACCTTCAAACACTATATTTTGCTGTAATGTTCCTTGGCTTATAAGTAAATCAGCATTAACTGAAAAGATTCCAATTATCTCTGAAATTTCTTTACTTCGAGCGAAAAATATTCACTTTTGTTCATTATTATTTGTGTATCTGAGACTTATGCGCGTGGGAACATGAATAAAAACTAAAATACTTCCGCGTAAAAAAGCACTCAGCTTGAATACAGGTGCTTGCATTTTCCATTAAAGGGCAAAAGTTTTAAATCAATGTATACATGCGTGTCCACGCAAATAAACCAAAACTTCCGGCTTTTTTATTTAAAATACTGTTTATAATTCAATAATACTTAAAAGAAACTAAAATATGTTGTTAAATATTTACATAATAATAACAATATAATATGTAATGTGTATTGTCTTACTTAAATAGAGGTTATATAAAGACATTATAAAATATTAATCAAAACTAAGGTGCATTCCATTTAATTACGGTTACTTTTCGTCGAAAAGCATGTACTTCCGGCAAAACAGCACGCTACTTTCAATTAAAAAAGAACACTTTTCTGAGAAAAGGTATTCTTTTCGTTGAACATGATAAAAACCAAAAGTTATAAAACTTTTCATTTAATGTAATCTCTTTTCTCAGTGTAGTCATCAATTTTATTTAATAATTTCTTTAATCTTATCCTATTCACTAATATAATCACTTCACAGCTATTATAAGTAAGACCTATTCGAGTGCCTATCTCAATTCGGAAATCTTACTTAATACTGTCCCATCACGCCCCATTACCCAACCGGCGATTACTCACCAGATTCTGCCATCCTAACCAACAGGAAATCCTCGAGTATGAATCAGAATCAGTTTTATAGTGCTATACGAATCGCAAGCACAAATACAAGTACACACATGTACTTATATACAAAGCAACAGGAATATATATTTACTACTTACTACTACATTGTCCCTCTGCCCTTGTCTCTCTTGCAAGCGGATATCTGAAAGCCACCCTAAACAGCCCGAACGGATGGGCAGACCCTAAATGCGGGGTTTAACCGTCACCAACTATTTTGGCGCCGAATTAGGGATCAATACGTTTCATTGAAATTAGAGTTGAAGCGGAGGATGCGGTGCGTGCGCTTCCAAAATGAGGGATGTGTAATTTTAGTACGTTTCCAGTAATTAAACTCCCAACCGATTTGAGAGAACGTCGAAAATATCCGTCTTGCAATTCGTCCTCATGTACAAGCTCATTTGCCATTACCATTGCTGTTGAAATAAAATTAAGTTATCTACTTATACACTGAGATCGAGAATGATTGTCCTGATCCTACACTACTTTCCGCGATGCGCAAATCAACATTTTCGTCCAATCATTCTAATGAAATTAGTAATACAGCGTTTCCTCAAATTTTGCTGTCAAAATTTACGTGTGTTCTACACACTGAGAAAAATGGGCTCAAGTAAAGTGTTTACTTGATAAAAAATTGTTTACAATAGATAAAGTTTTACTTGGAACTATTCTCGTTAATTAATATCTGCAACTAAACCCAGTTTCCTGAATGCAAGTTCTCACCGTAGATAGTGCTTCTATTAACGGCTATTACACAGCGTACCTGACGAATTTGTGCTAAGTAACGTATTACTTATGACTACTGGAACCGTATCTAACTACAGCACATGGCTAGTAGAAGTAACAACAATGCTGATTGGCTATTAAACTCATGTATTTTCTTAAATAGGTAACAACTTGCCACAACTATGATTATTTGAGTTTTGCTGCCACCCCGAGATTGTTTTACTATTCCTGATTGGCTAATGCGGCGGAGTAATGAAATAGTCCCCGAGACATCTACGCGCGCAGGCGCGGCCTAGCGTCAACTAAAAGTTACGGACGTAACCAAAACGTCAAAAAGCAATTTATATTTACGAAATGATCAACTGCGCACAACTTTTTTGCCTATTAGTGTTTGCATGTCTTATATTATTATTATTTTTATTCTAATATGTAGGGAATGGGTTTGTTTTGGGATCGATATAATCTTAAACACTGTATCTGCTTTAGAATTATATTATAAAGAACATTAATATAACATAAGTACATAACTGTGCTCTCTACACATCACACAATGAATGTTATGAATTATGTTATATAACCAGTAACGACGAACTCGCAAAATCCCTTTGTTCTTTTGTGGTCCGTTTTCAATTACCAAGCTTAGCTGCCATTTTGTAAAGCTGTTGCCGGGAATTTTCAAACGTGTGAAGTAGTTTAAATTATAAAGGAAGTAGAAAAATGGATTTGAAAAATCCACAAATTTATGCGTTTTTTATTGTGATTTTATTGCAAATATTTCTGAACAGCTTATAGTCATAAAAAACACGTTTCAAGTAAAATAAAGTTTAGTGATTAAGTGATACATATATTTGCAAGTGTTTTACAATAATTGAGTTCACATTCTTTCGTTTTTGTGAAACTAAATCTTTATTTATATATTTTATAGCATAAAATATTTGTCCAGGAATAAATATGTTGTGATTCTTTTTCATATAAATTAATAAAAATGTAACGACTTCGGTGAAAGGGTTTTATTGTAGACTTTCAAAATTGTGACACGAACACGCACCAACTTATGTTATAATTAGGGTTTAAGAGTTATGACAATATCGTTCTGTGTAATACAAAGGCTGTTCCTTTTTATTCGACTAATTCATTTCCAACATCCGACCCTGCAGTGGTTTGTCAACAGTGATGTCCGGGGGTGCACAAGTGGATACAATTTCAGACGTAGACTAAATAATATCGAGTTGTCTATAATGTGAATAAATGTGAAATGTGAGGATTAAAATTTATTAAAAATAAAATTACATTATTTTAAAAAGTTAGTGTAAAATGAACTGTGTTAGTTATTGTGGTAAATAGCGATACAGTTTAAAATGAGTATCTAACAAATAAATTGATTTAATGTGACCTAGGAACCTCTGCACAACGACAATAGTTCTTATCCATGTTACTTTTTTAATTCTTGTCCTGTTGTATATAATAGATTGATTCGGAAATCCAAAGAAACTGCGACCGTCGTTAACATCAGAATTTATCTTGCAAGAGCGAATGGCACAATAGCATGATGCCCATTGGCGTCTTCTTTCACGGTTATTTCACTTAAACCTTACAATATAATGTATAACAACGTATGTAAATGTTATCGCCACTAACCGCAATGCATCTTATCATTAATTATTTTTAAAGCTGCTGGGGTAATTTAAAACTAATAAAATGCGTAAAATAAATAAATAAAACGGATTAAACGGATAATTAAACTAATTTATGTAGGTATGGATGTAAAACAATAACAAACTGCCGTATTGGGAGGATGTTGTTTGAAGTGAAATTAGGCTTAGAAATTCAGACCGCGATGACATTGTTCTTATAATGCTTTAAATGAAGTTATTCCATGTCCTAAACTTCTTAAAATTGGAAGTAATTATAGCTTCTTGCTGTAACAATTATCAAAGCTACATTTATTATTGAACACACTTATCAATTTCCACTTTTAATCCAAATACGTTTAATAAAATCAACTTCTCATTTGTTGCTCCCACGCTCCAGACGTTAGGTAAAGTGTAGGTGGGCGTCTCTGCCGAAGGTAAGGACGCTTCCTTGACGTCACGTGCGCGTTCTGCCTCTCGGAGCATCATCTCGGAGATAAAGAGAAAGTCGAAAGGTATCAGACGAGGAGAGCCAAGCAGAAAGAGTACAACTTGCCGTAGTCTGTGCCGTGTTTGCGTGTAGTAGTAAATTCTGCGGCAATGCGTATATAGTAACGTGGAGTGTGGGGTTACAATGAGGATGATGCATGAATGGGGTCGCGTGTGGGGATGGGTGGAGATCGGTGGGACGATCGTGGGGTTGCGTGCGTATCGACGCGGGATTGATAGTAATCGTGGAAAAGCTATTTATGGTTATGGAAGTAGGCTAATCAGTATGAAAATTTGCGTAACTCAATAACTTTTTGCTCTAAGTATTTTTTTGAGTAACATATTGGCGTACTGTGAATACAAATAGTACTTTACCTGAATTGAAATTGACAAACAACGGATTTTATCAAAGTAGACCGCCGACTCTGAAAATTCACACACCGTCATAACTAGAAACCGGTTTATATGCAAGAAAACTGGATATATGGCTTATATAGTGCATCGATTTTTGAGAAAATATGCATAACCTGGAGCATATATGCAAAAAAATTGCGACAATATGCAAAATTTTAACATAACCAAATAAGAGCAGAAATTTAAACATTAACTTTATTGCACAAATTTTTTTCACAAATAATTTCTAAACACAATTTATAATTAATGTTTTTCAAATTGGTGTAAAAGAAAGTTTTGTCTTCTATCAGAATACATATGTTTCGAAATGGAAAAACTTCTTTCAACATCACAGATGTATTGGTGCATTTTTTAACTTTGCAATACATTCTAAACTAAAATTAAAGTCGAAATTGTTTACTGTTTCACCTTCCAAATTTTGTTAACTCTCTTCGATTTCAAATACCCGCATTTTTATTTATCATTTTTTTAAATTTATCGTATATAGAATTATCTATTGTACCCTTAACCTTCTTACATAGCATATCAAATTCGTCTACTATTTCGACTGATTCCGAGTGCGACATCCCTTGCGTTTCTAGTTTACGAATGGAACTTGAAACAAAGCTACAATTTGACTTAATATACAAAGGTTTTGTAGCAATTCTGTTGATGTTACTTCTTTTTACAGTTTTCTAGAGCAATGCAGTCCAGCAGTGATTTCAAGAATCACATTTTTCATTCCTTCAAAATTATCGGCAAAAAAATTGCAGCCTTTAACACATGTACCCCATCTCGTAATAATCGGTCAGGAGGCAATTAAACACGGGAAATCGCTCCTTATAAAATTGGATTCGTAAAGTGCTTTTAAAAATACTTTTTTGACATTGCTAATTAAATCATTAATCAAAGGGAATTAATTCCTAATGTCTTTGGCTACACGATTGAATCCGTGAGCTAAACAAGTGGTGTGAATAATGTTACTATAAAAATTCAAAAATTCAAAAATCATGTATGGTGCAGCGTCGGACAACATTAGTAAATTTTTTTCACAAGGTATACTTCCAGGTAAAAGAAATTTGATAAACCTTCTTGAACGAATTGGGCAATTGTCACATTTTTTGTTTTTTGAAGTTCTTTACAATAAATTAAACATGATTTACCTACAATATCTTCATGAAGAATTCCTATGAACAAATGGGCAATATAACGGCCATACTTATCCATACTTTCATCTACCATGATATAAATAAAATTATTCCCTACCAATTGTTGAATTTCTGCTATTGTTTGCTGTAACAGATGTGACATAATTTTTTCGTAAGGTACTTTCGTCAGGTATATTATGTTTGCAATATTTTTGCAGAAATGATTTCAAATTAACATTGTTTAATCTTGCTAATGGTATGTTAGACGAAATTAATGCGTTACACAGATCCTATTATATTTCTTCTGTTCTGAGCTTCGTGAAGTGATGCTACACATTGACGTATAGATTGCTGCATACATGCGGATCGCTTTAGTTTTTCACATTTTCCAATATGTGATGGAGTTTTAGCGTGTTGATCAATCAGGTATTTTCTCTCAGAAGGCACCTACAACAACAATTGTCATTTTATATCAAAAGTTAAAGAATTTAAAAACAATTGTAAAGCTTTTAGTAAAATTAAACTTACCAGTTACTGCAAGCTCGACAAAATATTTTGTCGCCATCCTTTACCAGTTCAGGATATGGCTTAATCCATAAAGAAATTTTGTTCGCTATACTCATTGTATATACACACGGTATTTAAAAACGTAACACAATTACATGCTGTTTCGCTCAAAGATATCCAATGAATGAATAATAAAACGTATTTACCACATCCCGTCTGCTAGGCGAAATTAAACACGTGCAGTTCTTGGAAAAAAGTATTAGAGAAACCAATGTAAAAGATTTATTGTTCTGGGAATTGTCGGTTGCCGATCTACATTAGGAATTACTAGGAATTTTTACTAATAGAAAGGATAAGAAAAAGCTTAAATATGCAATATATGCAACTTTTGTAAAAATATGCATAGAAATGCCTAAATATGCAATATATGCAATCACTAATTAGCGCTAATTAACTTCAATTAGTGTAATAAGTCTACATATAGAGTATAATTAAAGATATGCAAAAAATAAAATATATGCACTTCACATATAATCCGGTCTCTACTTGTAACCGCTCAACCCAGGGCATCTGTTCAGAGTTGGATAAAAGAATCGAGACAGGTGCGCTGGGCAAATCTATATAACTTTCATTACGAACTCCATTCGCATTTAATTTTTGAGATAGTGTACCCAATTCTCAGCTATAATTTGTAATTTTCCGACATTTTGAGAAAATGTATTTAAAAAATCACTTAAAAGATTTTTAGCATCCGAGACAACTAAATTTAAATTTCCCGCAATTATTCTTAGTAACTTGGGAGAATGAAGGTATTAATATAACTATTAATGTAATACAAAATTGTTAGTAATTTCATGATTCAACGTTGTAGTTACCAAGAATAATTGTGGGAAATTTAAATTTGATTGCCTCGGAAATCACTAAATCGACTATAAAATTCTTATATCTAAAGAATTATATGAAATACGATGTATTTTTTTTTGTACTTCAACTTTTTATAAACTTCTGACGTTTCTTTTTATATACATACTTAAGAAAATAATAAAAATCCTTCATTTCTCGTAATTCGCAGCCATAAATTTCCTATGCCGGGCCTGAATCTATCGCTTCTTGTTCTTTTCTGACACGGCGACGGTCGCGTCAGATCGGGGGTGGCTTTGGATCGCGCGCCGATGACGTGAATACACCCTCGCTCCGCCCCACTACCGCCTTACGGCTTTCCACTTATTGATTTCCGAATGTCCTTTTTTTAGGTTAGGCCGTTTACCGCACGCGCATCTGCTAATACACGATCTATCACGTGCGCCGAGAAAAAAAAAGGCGATCATGAAGAAAGCGCTGGAAAGAAATGAGGCACTGCCGGAATTACACAAGCCCAATAAAAATAAAGAGATCGTATGTTAAGAAGAGCTTTAAAATATTTGCAGAAATATTGCTATTTTTTTTTTGTATTCACTTACAGAGTGATTGCGAAGCACCGGGCTAGCTCCTGAGAGGTGATAAAGTAATGTCCCAGGTTCTGAATGTGTAAATAAGATACCAATTAATGTTTTTTTTTTATGATTTGTGGTCCTTGAAATATAAAAGTTTTGTATTAGATTTTTTGGTCATTGAGAACTATATAATAGGATTTTAGTTATTGTAAAAGATAAGTTTTACAACAGAAAAGAGTGTCTGCTAATAAAAAATTAAAAGTTTTAAATCATAAAACAGAAAAAACAGCTAATTAAATGTTATAGGTTACAAAAAAATATTTTTGGCAACATTGGTATACAATAACTAGAAATGTCACTTTTGACAGTTTTGAAAATATTTTGTAGTGTCATTGTTTTCAAAGTGTTCAAAAATGTGCACAACCCGTGAATATGATTTTAATTATTGTAAAAGATAAGTTTTGCAACAGAAAAGAGTGTCTGTTAATAAAAAATTAAAAATTTTAAGTCATAAAACAGAAAAACAACTAATTAAATGTTATAGGTTACAAAAGAATATTTTTAGCAACATTGGCATACAATAACTAGAAATGTCACTTTTGACAGTTTTGAAATTATTTTGTAGTGTCATTGTTTTCAAAGTGTTCAAAAATGTACACAACCCGTGAATATTGTAACATGTATCTTATTTTGAATGAATGTGATAGATGTGATAGATAGTGGACTGAGAAATTCCTGAGAAAATAATACTCGAGCAAAAAAAATGGGATTATCTTGTATCCGTTGAAGGGCCCATTGACGAAATCGCACTCAATTTTGAAAATCATCGCCATGAAGTTCTTGATGCATGGAAACTCTAAATGGATGATATTTCCTACGCGTCAATATTTGGCAGATAGTGGGCTGAGAAATTCTTGATCCGCGAGCTATTTCTCGAGTACTAATGTGCGGATTCTTAGCTACTGCAACTAATACCGCGATTTCATTATTTTCTCCAGCGATTGTTTTTCGGCGATTACGTTTTCTTGGCTGTACAGTTCCTTCGCTAGAGAACTGTTGAACGACTCGGTAAAAAGAAGCGCGCGATCGCACCTTGTCGGGAAAACGTTGTGAATAAAGATTAACAGCATCATCGATATTCCTACTACTTTCTCCATAGATGTAAATCATTTCAATTCTCTCTTGTAATGTTATATAGCTTCCATTACTGTTCAAATATGCAACACTAACTAACTTGTATTGGATTGATAATTAGTAATCTAAATGGGGATCGGACAATGTGTAAGTATTCACAGCTTGTCAAGTACTGAATAAAGTACGGTTTTGTATCGTTGAATAGCATTCCAATTATTGCGAATAAATAAATGTATCGAAGTGAAGGGGCACAGTTTCGAAAACATGGTTTTTTGAAAGGTTTGTTTATGTTACAATAAAAAAAAAACACAAAATCATGTTTGCTTGCTTCTCTTTTTTGTGTATTTTTTCTAGACGTTCAAAATCACATTTTTTGCGATTACAACGCAATCTGTTACGAATCGAAAAAAAAAGTTTCAAACGAAAACTACATACTTGATGGCGTAGAATCCGAATCTGCAATACAAAATGGGAGTTCCCATTTAAGATTTCAAAGTTGTCCCCCCTCCCACTCTGGGGAGGTGAGGTGGGGGATCGAGTTCGGCACCATTCAGTGAGTCCCCTACATTATAACAAATCTTATTAATCTTTTTTTCTGATTTGATGCAGTGTTTTAGAGATATTCCGTTGTCTCAAGATAAAAAAACTCACCCAGTATAATGTATTAAGCCGGACATTCTCCTAGAATGTGGTCCTTGAGGAAGGTGGTTTTTTGAAGTTGCTCCATTCGCTCGAGGTTCCCATTTTTAGAACGTGCAATAGGCTTAAAAAGTTTTCTTTTGTTTTTACAGTATGTCGTTTTTGTTTTCAACATTTGTTTTTTAAGTTTTTTATTAGTATTTTTCCAAATATTCAAACCCCTTTTGTTTTGTTTATTTTTCAGTTTTTCTCTATTCCCTTTTTCTCACTTCGTTTTCCCTTTCCCTACCTCTATTCCCTTTTCTTATTCCCTTTACCTAGTCCTTTCTCCTATTCCCTGTCACTATTCCCTTTCCCTATTCTCCCTCCTTATTTCCTATTCCTTTTCCCTTTCCCTATTCCTTTCTCCCCATTCCCTTTCCCCATTCTCTTTCCGCATTCCCATTCCCTTTTCCTATTCCTTCTCCCTATCCTATTTACCCATTTTTGTTCCCTACTCTTATTCCCTATTCCCTTTCTCTATTCCCTTTCCCTATTTCCTTTCGCATTTCCTTTACCTATTCCATTTTCCTATTCCGTTTCCCTTTCCCCATTCACTTGCTCTTTCCCCATTCCCTTTTTCTATTCCTTTCCCTCTCTCTATTCCCTTTACCCATTCTCGTTCCCTATTTTCATTCTCTACTCCCTTTCTCTGTTCCCCATTCCCTTTCCCTATTTCTTTTCCCCATTCCCATTCACTATTCCCTACTCCTATTCCCTTTCTCTATTCCCTTTCCCTGTTCCCATTTCCTATTTTCATTCCCTTTCCCCATTCCTTTTTCCTTTGCCTTTCCCTACAGCTTTACTCTATTCTCTTTCCCTATTACATTTTCCTTGTCTATTTTCCCTATTTCCTTTTATAACATCCCATAAGTTACAGCTTTAAAAAAATAGTTGGCGAAGCCATATACTTCGTCAACTTAATCGGCCCTATTACTAATTTTCTTAAAGAAAAGGAAAAGGAAAAGCATATCTACAGTTAGAAGGTATCCATTGGAATCAAGATATTTTTGACTAATATAATGGAACACTTACAATCACTTAACTTAGAATTATAGGGTAGAAAAAAAGAACTATTTTTGATCTTACTTCAACAATTTTCAATTTCCAAAAAAAAGAAAAGTACTACTACATGATTTAATGACAAAAACGTTTAATCACTTTCCTCGGCTAAATAGTAAAAGATTACAACTCGAAAATACAAAGCTTCAAAAATATCAAGCCAAGTTACATCAGGAATTGATTGAAAATTTCAAACTAAGATTTGCAGATCTTATTATTGTACCAATTTTCTTGTAAATCCATTTAAAATTGACATAATTAGTGACGACTTCACACTCCCCAAGTATTTACTCCCTGCTAAACCGGCCGAAGAATTACTTAGGTACTTCAGTTGTACAACGTCGTTCTGATATGAATTGAATAGATGATTTAGTATGATCCAAATGGACCCATCTTTTTTTACAGCAATTTTATTCTGTCAAAACAACCTTGTAAATATTTCTAAGCAAAATTCTGTACTGGTAATTACAACAACACGTTTTCGTGATCCCTCACCAATTACATATCGATGTGACCGCGTACAGAAGAAACAGGTTGCGCGCGATTTCGCTGAATACCGTTCGGTTTAGGCGAATGACCATCTATAGCTCCATTGCGTAGCAGTTCGGAACGACCTCATAGGCTGATATACATACATACTTGCCTTATACGAACACTTGCTGTGTTATATGTATCTACTAAATATCTGAATAATCTTAAATATGTATTTATTTAACGCTGAAATGTCTATCCTAAGTACACGAAACATGACTAACACAAGTACTGTAGGATATACCATATTAAAATAGATATTAATTCCGGGTCATTTTGGGATTTTCTGAACAATTTAAATCGTTTATTAATATCCTAAAGGTCAACGTGAAGGAAATCCCGTTCGTAGTGTGTGTAGTACCGCGCATACACACGTTCTGTTGGGTGATGCGTGCAAAAGTATAAAACAGGAATTTACTATTAGAATTGTTTAAAAGTGTAAAAGCGTATACTTAGTAGATGGAGATGAGTAATATGTGGAGACCGGATTATATGCAAAGTGCATATATTTCATTTTTTGCATATCTTTAATTATAGTCTATATATAGACGTATTACACTAATTGAAGTTAATTAGCACTAATTAGTGATTGCGTATATTGCATATTTAGGCATTTCTATGCATATTTTTACAAAAGTTGCATATATTACATATTTAAGCTTTTTTCTTACCTTTTCTATTAGTAAAAAGTCCTAGTAATTCCTAATGTAGATCGACAACCGACAATTCTCAGAACGATAAATCTTTTACATTGGTTTCTCTAATACTTTTTTCCAAGAACTGCGCGTGTTTAATTTCGCCTAGCAGAAAGATATGGTAAATACGTTTATTATATTAATTCCAAATAAACTATTCATTCATTGAATATCTTTGAGCGAAACAGCATGTAATTGTGTTACGTTTTTAAATACTGTGCGTACCATACAATGAGTATAGCGAATAAAATTTCTTTATGGATTAAGCAATATCCTGAACTGGTAAAGGATGGCGACAAAATATTTTGTTGAGCCTGCAGTAAACTGGTAAGTTTAATTTTACTAAAAGCTTTACAATTGTTTTTAAATTCTTTAACTTTTGATGTAAAATCACAATTGTTGTTGTAGGTGTCTTCTGAGAGAAAATACCTGATTGATCAACGCGCTAAAACTCCATCACATATTGGAAAATGTGAAAAACTAAAGCGATCCGCATGTGTGCAGCAATCTATACGTCAATGTGCAGCATCAACTTCACGAAACTCAGAACAAGAACAATATAATACGGATCTGTGTAACGCATTAATTTCGTCTAACATACCATTAGCAAGATTAAACAATGTTAATTTGAAATCATTTCTGCAAAAATATTGCAAACATAATATACCTGACGAAAGTACCTTACGAAAAATTATGTCACATCTTGTTACCAGCAAACAATAGCAGAAATTCAACAATTGGTAGGGAATAATTTATTTATATCATGGTAGATGAAAGTACGGATAAGTGTGGCCGTTTATTGCCCATTTGTTAATAGGATTCTTCATGAAGATATTGTAGGTAAATCATATTTAATTTATTGTAAAGAACTTCAAAAAACAAATAATGTGACAATTGCCCAATTCGTTCAAAAAGGTTTATCAAATTTCTTTTTACCTGGAAGTATACCTTGTGAAAAAATTTTACTAATGTTGTCCGACACTGTACCATACATGATAAAAGCCACGCAAAATTTTAAATTTTTTTATAGTAACATTATTCATACCACTTGTTTAGCTCATGGTGTACCGAAGACATTAGAAATCAATGTCCTTTGATTAATGATTTAATTAGCAATGTTAAAAACGTATTTTTAAAAGCACCTTTACGAATCCAATTTTATAAGGAGCGACTTCCCGGTGTTAAGTTGCCTCCTGAACCGATTATTACGAGATGGGTACATGGTTAGAGGCTGCAATTTTTTTCGCCGATAATTTTGAAGGAATAAAAAATGTAGGTCTTGAAATCACAGCTGACTGCATTGCTCTAAAAACTGTAAAAAGATAGTAACATCAATAGAATTGCTACAAAACCTTTTGTATATTAAGTCAAATTATAGCTTTGTTTCAAGTTCCATTCGTAAACTAGAAACGCAAGGGATGTCGCTCTCGGATCAGTTGAAATAGTAGACGAATTTGATATGCTATATAAGAAGGTTAAGGGTACAATAGGTAATTCTATATACGATAAATTTAAAAAAGTGATAAATAAAAATGCGGGGTATTTGAAATTGAAGAAAGTTAAGAAAATTTCGGAAGGTGAAACAGTAAACGATTTCGACTTTAATTTTAGTTTAGAATGTATTGCAGTAAGTTAAAAAATGCACCAATTACATCTGTGGATGTTGAAAGAAGCATTTCTATTTCGAAACATATGTATTCTGGTGAAGACAAAACTTTCTTTTACACAATTTTGAAAAACATTTAATTATAAATTGTTTTAGAAATATATTGTGAATAAATTTTGTGCAATAAAGTTATTGTTTAAATTTCTGCTCTTATTTATTTTGTGTAAAAATTTTGCATATTGTCGCATTTTTTTTTTTGCATATATGCCCCAGGTTTATGCATATTTTCTCAAAAATCGATGCGTATATATGCGCATATATTCCAGTTTTTCTTTGCATATAATCCGGCCTCTAGTTATTACTTATACTACTTTGTCATAAAACAAAAGAACTATCTATAATAAGGCCACCTGTTCAAGCAATAAAATTTATCGAGAATTATCCTAAACAAAGATGACGTTTTTCTAATTAAAGACAAAAAGTTATAAACGACTTTATTTCACGAACGAAAATCAAATATACGTACATATATTGCTCAGCTATACTTAAAACCCGTATACGAAGTGAATTTTTTATCTGAAAAAACAAGGCATGATGGCTATTCTACATTAAATTCAACAAACAGGTAAGTTAAGTGGATATAACGCACTTATTGTTAGCAATGAAGAAAGTTACCTCGTCACGTTATGACCGTGGTCCACTTTCTCTTCTAGATATAATAATATCTAATATAAAGTATTATTATTATTGTCTACTAATACCCTATTTTTTTTTAAAAAACAACACATCCAGCAAATTTCAAATAATTCACACCGTATTTAAAATCATATTAATTCGTTAATGATCGAAAAACCTTCAAATCATGCCATATTGCGTTATATATTAAGCGCATCTTATCGCTATACTAACTTATTTACTTTATAATATTCTATACAGAGATAAATACCATAAGCAGATAAACATGTTATTATTGAAATACCGATCTACTAAAACAAACAATGCTATCGTCATCTTTTTCTGTTTCTATCGCTACGTCACTGCCATCTAACGTTCACTTTTATAAACGCCACGTTGTGCTGCGCGTGCATCATCAGTACATACTTTCAAAGGTAGATGGTGCTACTACTTGAAATTAATTAGAAAATATTTTTTTACGGTTAAATCAGGCGGGTTTTTAAATGAAGGTTTAGGAAATATAATGAGTAATTTGATTTACGAGGTGGTTGTGTGGAATTTATTATGGGAAATTGCGATTTTTCGTGGAAAATCGCCGGTTTTTAGTGAGAGGCACTCATGCATGTTTGCGATGGTTCCTTGAATAACTAGGAGCGATTGCCGAGTTGTCGTCAGCTTTGCGCAGTGGCGATATCGTAACCAATGAGGTTTATCCGAGGTGCGATTATTGCTAGTTGAAAACTTTAACCAATACCCCGCCGTGTGGACGTGAAATACCGTCCGCTTTGGCAATTTTTGGAAGCCTCTACGGGGGCTTAATTATTATAATCAAAAACATATGACTTTCTGTTGTTGTTTCCATTTAAGAGTAGAGAGATATAGCAGAGATATGCAACCATTGTTGTTTTATAATTTTATGGCAGTATTGCTTGTCGCTGAGAATTTAATTGTTAACTAATATTTGCTAATATACATAGATAAAGCATAAAGCTAAATACAATATTAGATAAGTCATTTTGCGAGAGTGAGAACTTGATTCTCCGCTCCTCCCTGCCTCTGGAACAGCCAAAGTACTATTTAATCCGCGTTTACATTTTTACAATTTGAATAAATGTATGGGACTACATACTATCATTAGTATATTAAAGTACGCGAGTTCCATAAGGCATGATTTTGTCGCACGAGTTCAAGTTTTAGAAAACGAGCCGCAGGCGAGGTTTTCTAATGAACGAGTGCGACAAAAAGCCTTATGAAACGAGTCCTTTATACTATTTTTCTATTTTGCATTATAAATTGATAATAAATACTTAATAAAAATCTCATTAAAAATGTTGAGTTTTATTTTTATATGAAGTTGGTCACATTGACATACGATTGACATTTGACGAATTCAAAATTCAAATTCGGCTATTTAAATTGTTTAAACAATATATTTCATAATATAGTCTCTGTAAACTGTAAAAAAATGAGTGATACTGAGACAAATTTATCTTGTACGCCACCACAACTGCGTGAAATTGCGGATAACGCCGTCATAAATTTATTACCGAAAAAATCAAAAGCAGTATATGAAAAATGCTACCATCAATTTGAACTATGGGCTGTACAGAATAATGTCAACACAATATCTGAAAACATTTTATTGGCATATTTTGAATTACAAGGTAAAAATAAGAAATCTTCTATCTTATGGTCTATGTATTCCATGCTTCGTTCTTGCTTTTCCATTTATAAAAATACAGACATATCAAAATATATTAAATTACAAGCCTATTTAAAACGATTCTCTGAGGGATACGAGGCTAAGAAATCTAAAATTTTATGCATTGAAGATATTAATAAATTTATAGAAGAAGGTTCTGACGCATTGTATTTAGCAATAAAGGTACGATATTATTTGCAAAATGTAATTTTTTATGTAATGGATTTAATTTTAGATCGTTTTAATAATGGATTACACAGGTGCCTGTAGACGAGATGAATTAACAAAATATGTCCATACATGATTTAGAATTTAAGAGTGATATTATTTTGGTGACAGTACCTAAACAAAAAATAATATCGTAAGAGTTTTTGCAATTACGGATGAAAGATGGATTACTTTAATTAAAAACATTAATCATTCAAGATTCTCCTTACATATCGCAATGTGTTATTGTATATCGTGCCCGATTGGAATTAATACGATTGGCAAAATGCCTAAATTAATAGCTGATTTTCTAAAATTGCCCAATCAGAGCTTTATACTGGACATTGCTTCAGACGTTCTAGTGCTACACACTTAGCAGACGCAGGCAGTGATTTGCTGACTATAAAACGTCATGGTGGATGGAAGTCATCTGCGTAGCTGAGAGTTACATCGAAACATCTATGAAAAGTAAAGTGGCTGTAGCGCACAACTTATCAGGGCCAAGTACATCTGGTCATTCTAGAGTTATATCATCGAATGATTCTCAATCACAAGAGTCTACCATTAAAGCCAATAACATAACTCAGCAAAACTTTGTTACGAAGAATTTGCCTGGCATAACAATACATGCTCAAGATACTTGTTCCGTCAGTGTAAATGTATACAGTAATTCCACGTTTCATAACAATAACAATGTAAACTAAATTTGTATAGAATTTTTGATTAAAGTATTTACAATTTACATGCATTAAACGTCAATTTTGCTTTCTGTCATAATGTATTCAATACAGCCAACCTATAGAAATGAAAAAAGGCGTATCACAATGAAGCACTTTTCGATACGCAAAAGCGTGTTACAATTGCGTTTTTATGAACGCAAAATAGAAAAAATAATTTTAGTGTCCGGTAATGAATACACCACCACCCTTAAAACGGTATATTTGAACACAAAATCCATATTTTTTTTTTTAAAGGTGGATAAAGTCTAAGCAATTTATTAATATAATAACAAGGTTATTCAGAATAGTTTTATTTACTACGATTAAACAGTTAGGTACCTACATCAATTATCGAACAATTCTGAAAAAATATATGACAGTTTAAACCTACTATAATAAAACTAGAAGAGCCAAAGTGTATATTAAATAAACGTCCGTACATATAAAAAGTGTTTAATATATTTTAACACATGTTTCGGGTATGGCGCGCCATCCTCAGTCTTGAAAACGTCAAAATAGAAATTTATTAATTATTTTTAATTTTGAAATTTCGATTGTGACATTTTTAAGACCAGAGGATGGCGTTCCATAGCCGAAACACGTTGTCTTCAAATATATTAAACACTTTTTACGAATACAAGGACGTTTACTTTATAACACTTCCACTAACCACATTCAATGGATTTCAATATACCGGAAGATTTTTAAATTCACAATTGTTATGGGCAATTTTTTAAATTATTTTTCGACATTATCTGAGAATGAAACTGGGAGAAATCCTGTTAAAAAAGTGGTCTTCTAGACATTGTATCTTTAAATAAATGCAAAAATAAAAATTTACTTACTAGGGGGCGACATCTTTTAACCATTAGCAATAATAAGCAGCATTTTTAATTAATATCGGTAAAACAGTTCACTTTAAAGTTGTAATTTACATGAGAAATTACAGAGAGCGCTATACTTAAATAATTATTTTTTACAAGAAAAAAAATAAGTTTAAAAATTTTAGTACATATTTGATGAAGTACTAAAATAGTTCTCGTTATTATGTCTTACTTTATAATACATTGATGCGAATGTCTAGTCGATCATTTTTCTCACTGGCGATTTTCTTGTGTAAGTTGCTAAGAGATGGCAATGTTGATTAACTAATTTCTAGGATTTTAAGTAATTTTATAACTTCCCAGAATAAGAAATAAATGAAAAGCAACACATAAACACGAATTACTTCAATTTAAATTAAAATATTCATTTAATATTTAAAAAAAAAAAATATAATGTAACACTTTCATGGTGACACCAAGCAATAAACAAATAAAGTAAACAAACTACACCCACTAGTTTGTTTACTTTATTTGTTTATATCATATCGATATTTTTTTGTTTCTTCTTTTTTTTCTACCCTACAACGTTAGCTTTCAAATATATAAGGTATATTGTATGTTATACCAAATATTCTAGTATATTGTATTTGGTTATATACGAAAATAAATATTAATAACTACTAGGGACATCTTTTAAACATTGTAAAATATATTATATCAGATATCGGTAGAACAGCTCACTGTATTTCACCACGTGTAATTAAAATAAGAAATAAACAGATGGCGCTAAAAGAGTCAATTTCAAAAGTTATTGTAAAACGAAAATACATACTTGAAATAATATATTAGCTTTCAATTTTCGATAAAAATGAAATTTTAAAACGACAAAGATAACAGTGATAAAGCAACTTTTTGCGCATCCAATAGTACAGTCATGCATTTCTAATAATGAAAGTGGTAACACCTTTTCAACGTTTTCTGAATTACAATATTATGACAACTGTCGGTAAAGTAGTTTACTTGAATATTGTAATTCAAAGGAAGATTGTGAAGATGGCAGTAACAGCATGAATTTATTTAGTTATTTTTCTCTAATATTATTAATGAGTTTATAATTTGAATATACACTTTTTTGTCAATTATTTAAATATTTCTTTTTATTATTTATTTGCTTTTTTTTAAAATCATAGCTTAATGTTACATTATCGATAAAACAGTCCTCTGCATCTGCTTAATATTAATGTACGAGTAACCTATTATAAGATGGCAGTGTTAATTAATCTCTATTATTATTTAAATTTCTTTTTAAAATGAAATATTTTTAAATATAGTATTAATTTATATTATATTATAATATAAAATCTAATTTATTTTAGTATAAATTAAAATATCCTACTTTAATAAAAGAGAAATAAATAAAAAAATAGAGACAATTAAATCTGCATTGTAATTTTCTATAACTAATTTTTCGTTATTATTTTTACATTTTCTCGCCCATTTAAACACACATGACACAGCCAATTACGTGAATTAATGAAGGTACTTCCCCACGGATAATAAACGTAGGTAAATGTATTTTTTTTTCCTTGGACAAAAATGTATCTCTACATACGTAAGAAATACTTAGGAAAAAACACCAACGTTACAAAAAAAAAAGAGGTAAAAGAAATGAAAGAATTCCACCAATTATATCGTGTCAATGCTCAATGCATAATCAACAAATAAATGAACGAAATACCATCTAAAATGCAACGTTTATCAAGGTAGTAGAATCTAACCTTTATATTTCAACCGCGAAATCTTGTGCTTTATTATAGACGTAAGACATACGTGAACTGCGCTTGGTTTTACGTATTCAAATGATTCAAAAGCACAGTCTGGAAATGGCAAAAGACAATGACATCGATGTTGATGTAATCAACAATCTAATTGACACCTTGGTTTTGTAGTTTACAAATACGTATACAATTTATTTAGAATATAATACTGAATAGGCACTGTCTGATTACTAATTAGAGAGCTTGTGCTAATTTATAAGGTATATGTATGTATATTAAAATGTAATGCGTAAGGGTCATGTTTGCAATCGTGGTTTAAATTGTAGGTCAATAATATTGGGTTTAAACTTTACTTTAGATTTACAATGTATATACAGGTGTCCCACCGAACTGGGTCATTAGATTTTTTTGAACTTCTGGCAGGAATTTGATTTTGAAACTTGCAGTGTAGCCATGGCCCACTGTGGTCTATTTAAGGAAAATATTTTCAACTTTATAACACTTTCGGTATACAGGGTGTTGATATCAACTTTCTTATTTTAAATGGAATGGTATAATTTTTATCGGTCTAATGAATTTGGCCAGTCATTTGCAACTAGTTTATATCAAGGTTCCCTATCCCTAAACTCGACCGTTTTTTGAGATATTTTCATTTTCGTTGATTTTTTGACATTTGCACTCTTTCACATAAAATCAAATATTTCATGAGATTGCAGATATTTAATGGTTCTACTAAAGTCGATGTAAATACAAGGACGTAGCTATAAGGTGTTATAGCAATAATCACTGAATCACATACAGAGTGCTCAAAAACGTGCCTCCAATGTGGATACCTTTAAGCTAACAAAACTTTTTTCTTTCAAATGGAACATGGCATTTTTTACTACAGCGTTGAACGCAGCGCAAAATTCTACATCGATTGATATTAGGGTTTGGTATACCTATTTTTAATAGTTTTTGAAGTATTAGCATTTCTTGCAAAAAATTGCTGAACATATGCCTAAATTCCAAGTTTCAAACAAATAAAATGAGTTTTTTTCCTACAAAACACTCTGTGCTTTATTTGCCTAACCTATCTAAATATTTATGTTTCAGATATCTAACATTCACTAGTTTCTTACTAATAGTAATGTCTTTTAGTCATAGAGAACGTACATTAATTATTAGATATTAGTAGGCCATGAGATGTGATAACAAACAAGTGATATCCATTGTTGGTAATTTACCAAATTGCGCAGTGATAAACCTATGCAATATTAACAAGTCATATGTTTTATAGTAAGTCCTAATGCTGTCAACTCCTTCACACATTTTCTTCTAACAAGTAAAATATTGTAAATCGAAAGAAGCAAGAACAACATTGAAAGTTACATATACAAATAACATTTTAGACTTATTCTATATTCATGAAAAATATAACAATATTTAGATACCCACACTTATTTGTAATGAATAAGAACCTCAAAAAATAAAATACAAAGGGGAAATTAAAGCAGATATCCTAAATACTGATATGAAATATTGTTCACTCACTAGACTAGGTATTTTCTTTGGAGGGGAGCCGTCTGACATGGAGTGTCCGAAAACAATCCAGCCCCCTGGCTTTTTGTATTAAACTAGGTATTAAGCGATACAGACAGATAACATAAATCAGGAACAAACTATTAAGTCTTCGAAAATGTCCAATATAAATGATCTTTCAGAATAATAGTTTCTTTTTTTTTTTTAATTTGACTTATTTTCCATGTCTTTAATAGCAGGCAAAAATATTAACATTTAATTTGCTATCGCATAATAATTATAGCTTATTAATATTTTATAATTACAATTACATAAAATTCGCTAATAATTGGAAAACTTCCAATGATAAATATCTCAGGTATGGAAACCAAACAATGCAAAAAAAGGATAACGCATCATTCTAAAAAATAATATACAGAGTATTTTTAGCAAAAAAATATTTTATTTACTCGAAACTTGGAAATTAATCATATTTTAGGAAATAAATGCTAATATCTCAAAAACTATTAAAAATAGGTATACCAAACCCTAATGTCAATCGATGTAGAATTTTACGCTGTATTCAATGCTGTAGTAAAAAATACCATGTTCCATTTGAAATAAAAAAGTTTTGTTGATTTAAACGTATCCACATTGGAGATGCGTTTTCGAACACCCTGTATCTGATTTGGTCATTATTGCTATAACACTTTCTACCTACGTCTTTGTACTTACATCGACATTAGTAGAACCACTAAATATCTGATACCTCATCAGCTATTTAATTTCACTTAAAACAGTGCAAACGTCAAAAATTCAACAAAATTGCAAATATCTCAAAAACGGTTGAGTTTAGGGATAGGGAACCCTCATGTAAACTAATTGCAAATGACTCGATACATTCATTGTACCGATAAAAATTGTACCATTCCATTTAACATAAGAAATTTGATATCAACACCCTGTATAACGAAAGTGCTATAAAGTTGAAAATATTTTCCTTAAATACACTACAGTGGGCCATGACTACACTGCAAGTTTAAATATCAAATTCCTGCTAGAAGTTCAAAAAAATCTAATGACTCAATTCGGTGGGACCCTGTATAAAAAAAATAAACTTGACCTCGCCATATTTAATTCTTAAATCGCGCTTGTAATAATAATGGCCCTAAGTGTAAAGTTAATTAACCTCAAATTAATTTGTAACCGCTGTAAGATATATTTGACATTACGGATATTAAATAAAATAATTAATTAGAGGATTACGTCAGTTCGTAAAATTGATGAACTAACGTAACTCTTTCATAGCCTTTTTTTTAATTAAATAAACCACTTAAAAAGATTATTTTCTGTGGACCTGATAATCTTATCCGTTATTGATATTGATAAGTATGGTAGTTCCCAAGGTACTTTATTTATTATTTTTTTCTGTGAAACATTTCCAATAATACTTTACCTATTTCTGACTACATGAATGAAACAGAGGGAAATATTTTGTAATTCAAAAGGAAACCAGGATTTTCTTTTATAAATATAGGGATTTTAATTTTTTTTCCAAGATCGTGTTGATAGTATTTTCATAGATTATTAGGGTGGGTAATTTAGATATTAGATTCAATTAAATGAAAGCTATTTTTTAATAACATTCTTTATTCATAATATATGGCTTATTATCGATCAAGGTCATTATTATTAGCATTTCGAGATACGTTAAATGAGTAGTAATTTAGAGTATCTCCAGTTATGAGTTGTAAATTTAGTGGAATTGAAAATGTTCTTGACGAAATATGGTTAAAGGTTAAAGCGACAATAACATTAATAGTGATGAGGTATCATGCGTATGAAAAAAGAAGTCATTATCAATTCGATTACATCATATTTGTTTATTCTCTATAAATCACACACCAAACACATGCATAAAAAAAAAATTACACAGTATTAGAAGTCCAATCGTATTAAAATTAATGAGAAACTAGATATACCTAATATTTATTTTTGCTAATAGGTATTTAAATAATTTCAGTATTTCCCTTATAATAAAGGTCAATAACACCTCCTAAATCACGTTAACCTAAATTAACAACAGTATTTCTTTGATAAGTGTCAAAATTACTTGTCACTTGCTATTTTTATGGCCTAGGTACTCTAAAAAAAAAGTACCTGCAATTTTTCGTTAATAATAATTTATATGAGTAAATTGTTTTTTAATTTTTTGATAATTTATTAATTTGTTACATTTTATATAATTGTAACTTCAATGCTTATATAATAATAATAAAAAAAAGCATTATTTTTATGTAACTATTAAATTGACGAATTTGGTTTTTGTCAAATAAATTTGAATAGCTTCTCTTATTATTAAAATCACATTGATATTATTATAATAATTGACACTAAACTATTGCAATATATGTTGTTTCTATTTCATTCTAGTAGTAAATCACACACGAGTAAAATTCACAAAGTTTGACTTAGGTACTTGAACATCCTGTAGACTACTGCCACAGTATATACCCTATCCAGTAGTTTCACATCGCCGGTAACACGGGTTTCAAACATGGCGTCCAAGGAAATTCGCGGTGTCGCATAGGTGGGTGAAATTGTAACTAAAACTGTTTAAATTTGTTTACAAACAAAAATCAAACCTACGAAGACGTTCCATTCTGTTGTTAGCAACGTTATTGGTGACATTGATGTTGTGCTGTTAACAGAATATTCCGGAATTGAAAGCGTACTTTCACAATATATTTTCTTATTTCCAGGTTTACTTATCAGTATTCTTTGGTGTAGTTATTTATTTTAATCTTTACTTATTTTTTTGCTAACATATAAACCTTATTTCTAACAGTAACCTTTAGAGTAGTTGTTGTAGTTAATTATTTTTAATATACAACTTTATTAATAGTATTTAGTAGCGTATATAGTTTTCTTTATTTAAAATTTCAATTTAGCTTTATAGTTATTTAATAGGTTATTAATAAATCCACAATGCCTAGCGTAAAGTGCTGTGTGTCAAATTGTGATAGGAGGTATCACAAAGATAATAAAGAATATCATTTTTTTTCAATTACCTCCAGATGAAGTAATGTAAGTAAAAATACAATGTTGGTTAAAATTTTGCTTCGTTGTTTCTTATAATACATGTTTATAAATATTTAAATGTAAAAATGTTGTAGTCGTAATAAAATAACATTTTATTTTGCAGCACCAGAAATAGTTGTTAACAATTATTGTAAATACTTACATTTTCATTATTTGGTTGGTTTACTACAAATGCTTTCAAGCTACTGCGAGTTGTCTTTAAATGGGAAAGGATATTGAAACTTTTCTTGTACTTATTCCCCCCATGAATTATATTATTGTGCCAAGCTACTCCGTAAGCATAATTTTCTTAATAATTTGTAATTACTTGTGATAATCCTGCTGTGATTGTTAATGTTTTCCTTCAACCGATTTTAGAAAAATTATCATTAAATTCAATGTAATTTTCAGTCTGTTTTTTAATCCTTTTATAAATACAAGGTATAAATGTGTTTCACATTGGCTAAAACGATTAGTATGTAATAAATAAAATACTAAAGACACAGATTCCACACATTTGTTTTTTTTTTTTTTTTCAGTAAAGTAAATTTTAATTCGTGAACTCTGACGAAGTTATAAAGCAAAGCAACAAACGATTAATCATTTTTAAAACAGATTCTTTTAGGAATATGTATATATTTCTCTGTAACTGAATATATTTCCTATCAGTTCCTATGTATAATTTTAAACCCTACTTACTGCGGTTTTTAATATATATGTTAATATTAACCAAATTATGTCATTTTTAGTATTCTTCTATCAATTCCATTAATATTGAGCGCGTAAATTATGCTAGCTCTATTTGTTCATTGAAATTACTTTTTATGGACCAACTAACGACGCGATTTTCTGTCAATTGTCAATCCGTTCTAGTATACAGGTTACTGTCGTACCCACTTTGCAATTATTAGTTGCAAATATAGCCGCCAAACGCCATCGTGAATTTCCCTTAAATTGATAAACAAAACATTAAAGGCGCCGACACTTAGTGAAACTACTAGGGTATATACTGTGCTACTGCACAACGTTGAATGTCGCATTGAATCGGCCAAAGGATCTGCTATTTACGGTTTTCATTTCATTTCTCTAAATTTATTCATTTTCGAGATACTTGACTTTTTTTTTGCAGGATTGCATTTTTAAACAAATTGAAATATCTCATAAACTATAATAATTAGGTATAGGGAACCTTAAATAAAATTGATCTAGTTTTTGGTGTGCTCTTCAAAAATGCCATAAAATACAGGGGGTTCCATTAAAAGAAAAAACATAACTTTAATGCACTGCTAAGTTTCGGAACACTCTGTATCTTGCATATTATTTTTAAATTGTAGATGTAATCCATCTACATATATCCCAATATAAAACATTTCAAAAATTGTTGTCATTTGACTACCATAGACCACGGCGTTACCGCTGTTACACCCTGTATATACAGGGTGAGTCTTTTATCTTGAAACAATGGAGTATTTCTAAAACACTGCATCAAATCAAAAACAGATCTTAATAAGATTTGTTATAATGTAGGGAGCTCACTGAATGGTGCCAAACTCGATCCCCCACATTGTCCGATCCCCATCCATATATGCAAAACTATTCATCAGAAAAATTTGAAAATTTTAGTATACACGGTATTCCACGTAAGTGGTTCATTAAAAAGTTTATGATGTTTTATTATTTACTTATATTTGAGATTTTGGCACCATTATACGTTCGATTGAAACTATAAATGTAGAATACTTCAACCAAAATATCACTTCCGGTTGACCGGAAATGGATGTCAACTTTGTTATTTTAAATAGAATGATCTAATTTTTTATTCATTTTTGGATTCTACGACCATAAGTACGTCACTTTTCATTAGATATTCCTATACCTACATGTTGCCGTTTTTGAGTTATTTAAGTTTTTCTTTTTTTTTTATTCATAATCATTGCATCATTGAGAAATTAATATCTCGGTTAGTACTACAAGTAGAGACTCCAAATTTGCTATGTTATGAATGTAGATACAACTCTAAGAAACAGCATGCACGATTTACATTCTAACATACAGGCTGTTCAAAACTGAAGGACAAAGAGACATATTTTCAAATGAAGAAAACTCATTCTTTTTAAATAGAACACCCTGTATTTTAATCCGAAATTAAAAAGTAAATATCATTTCCTATCATTTTACATCAGCATTCCCTATACCTATCTTTAATAGATTTTGAGATATGAGCGACTTTTTGCTAAACAGACTAAGTAGCCCTATCTTTAAATGTTTGTAGCTGGTTCTGAATGAGATTAATGTCAAATTCATGTATTATTCTTTGAATAAACCATACAAGAATGTCGCTGTTTGAATAGTCATTTCTATTAATATTGCGTTGTACAAAAGTGTAATTACAATGATATACATAAACACTTTTGGTCAGTCAATGAATTTGACATTAATCCCATTCAGAGCCAGCTACAAACACGTAAAGATGGGGCTACTTAACAAAACTTACTTAACAAAAAGTCATATCTCAAAATCTATTAAAGATAGGTATAGGGAATGCTGATATAAAGTGATAGGGGATGATATTTACTTCCTAATTCCGAATTAAAATACAGGGTGTTCTATTTAAAAAAATTGAGTTTTCTGCATTTGAAGATATGTCACTTTGTTCCTCAGTTTTGAACACCCTGTATGTTAGAATGTAAAGTGTGCTTACCGTTTCTTAGAGTAATATCTACATTCATAACATAGCAAATTTGGAGTCTCTACTTGCAGTATTAACCGAGATATTAATTTCTCAATGATGCAATGATTATGACTAAAAAAAAAAGAAAAACTTAAATAACTCAAAAACGGCAACATGTAGCTATAGGAATAGCTAATGAAAACTGACGTATTTATGGTCGTAGAATCTAAAAATGAATAAAAAATTATATCATTCTATTTAAAATAACAAAGTTGACATCCATTTCCGGTCAACTGGAAGTGATATTTTGGTTAAGGTATTTTGCATTTATAGTTCCAATCGAACAAATAATGGTGCCAAAATCTCAAATATAAGTAAATAATAGAACATCATGAACTTTTAATGAACCACTTACGTGGAATACCTGTATACTAATGTAGATTTGGTCTAGTTGAGCAAAACATTCACAAGTTTCTAGCACTTTCGGTTATACAGGGTGTGACATTAATTTTCTTATTTTAAATGTAACACCCTGTATATTTTTTATATTTTTGAATTGCTCCTAAAATTCTAGTTAAAATTTATGTAAGGATCCCTATACCTAAGTTCGTTTATTTTCGAGATATTTTGATTCTTAGCAGAAAAGTGACATTTGCAATCTCTCACAAATGCGTTAATATCTTATATGCGCTTCCAGTTTTCTTCGGTCCATTTGGCATCCTTATGGACTGAAGGTAAATGCATATATACTATCTCATACAGGCCGTGCATGAACATTGTTAAAACATTAGTACCGAAAAATGCAGAAAAGTCAAAAATTTGAAGTGGAATACCCTGTTTTTTATAAAGGTAAATTTTTATCATTTCGTGGAAAAAAGTTAATGGGATATTAGAAAAAGTACGAATGTTATTCCATATAAACAAAACTTTTTCTATATCCATGTGTTTTTATCTGCGGTATTTTGTCTGATAAGCACTTGAGACGAACACATAATTCGGAGCTATGTTAAAAAAATATTTTGTCCCTTTTCCTAGATCATTCTGCGATTTTCCTTTTATCGTCGAACATGAAATCTATAAATTCCAATTATCAGTTGGTTATTTTTCGTGATTAATACTCATCTGTCTGGTGTGGTGATAAATCGATCGCTTCATTTGCTAGAATGAATTTGAGCAGTAGAGTTTATAGTATATTAGTGAATTAGTGTGTAAAAATGTACATACATACAATATATTTCCTATAATACATATATTGTATGATTTCATTGTATTCTAGGTACAAATAGAAGGGGATTTACTTTCGCTGTTTCTCTGTTAAATTGACTAAAAGCAAATTGTGTGTGAACTCATCACGATATAATCATCGAGTCTATTCTGTTACTGTTTTACATCGCAAACATTTTAGCGATCATCATTAGATTTTTTAAGTCGTCTTTTATAGTAAGTCTTTTTACTAACTATATTAGACTCAAGGCTACATTTTATCGATTCCCGTTTTTACAACTTTAGTGATCTATAATATAACATAAAGTACAGTGACATTAATAGATCGGTTATGATATTATTAATTATTTATAAAGATGATTCTTTTAATGTAAAAGCATCTTAAATTGTGTGTTCTTTTCTATCTGCTATACACTGAAAAACTCATTTGGTTTACTCAACCAAATTTAATTGTATTTACTAAAATTTTTGTTTAAATATGGACAAACAAATATATTGTTGGGCGAAGCAAATAATTTTGTTAATAAAATTTGTTTGTTTTAACAATATCTTTAATAGATTTTAGATTAAACAAATAAAATATTTTGCTCAAATGAAAAGTTTTATTGGGTCAAATGTATGTAATACTTAAAATAACTAATTATTTCATTGAAATAATGAGATATATATGTTTAGTTCAAATAAAATTTTGTAAAATTGATCAAATGGAATATTTACTTCAAACAATAAATTTTATTGGCTCGAATAGAAATAACACACAGAGGAACAAAACAATTAGATTTATTTGCGTATTTGAAATATATATTTTTGTTTTAAGTATATAATATATATTGTGCTTCACTTTACCAAATATTTAATTGGAAGTATAAATGAACGAGAATTTAAAAGATGGAAATTTCATTATTAACGTGAAGATATTTGCTAAATTGTCGAGCTGAAACTACATAACAATAATTTGTAGGACGATTTTAAGCCACATGTGAAACAATAATTTTGTCAGAATTACTTACCTTGTCTGTTAGAGCAGCTCTTTTATTCCTTGATCAAATTTAATATCAAATCTTACCACAAAATTTCACTATTCAATAAAGCGTTACTAGTGTTACTACAATACTGACATAACCTACCTATAAAAGGAGCAAAAATTGCATATTGCTTGTCGCAAATGCAATAGCGAATTTTCAGTGGAATTTTGCGTATAGTGAAGGTGGGACTGTTGAGTCATTAATTTGAGAAGTTTTGATCTGATTGATTTATCTAGTTTTGTATGTGACGTTTGCAGATTCTCTTTTACCGATATACAATGTTTTTCCAATAAATGCACCAAATCACTTTTTATAACCGTGTTTGAGTGATATAGGAGAGGCGCCATCTTTACGACAATAGCTGTATCACATATACCTATTGAACGTAACTACATGGGTAGAAAACTTCGCCATAATAATAATATTTAGATCAGAGAACCTGATTACAAAAGTGTGGGCTAAGTTTGAAAAAAAAAAAATTTAAACATAATACATACATTAAATTAACTACAATTGTGGTTAGCGTAATCCTTATTTCTTAATAATATTCATTTTGTTATCGTTTAAATGAAATTAATGGATTTGTTAAATTAATAAACTACACAAAAAATAATTACTCAATTTGAATATAAATGCATAACATTGAACATAACATAACTTCCTATATAAGCTAAAAGATGTATTTATATTGAGAATAAAATTTGTTCAGTTTTCCAAACCCGTGAATTTGATAAACGAAACAATTTTTTAGTTCAAATGTAATCAATACATATATTAAAATCATTAGGAACATATAATATTTTCACCACAAAACTAATTATTTTAGACTTTAGTAAATAGATTTTCTCAACTGGAAACTATCATATTTATGCCTTAATAATTTATGTACTTTTGTTAGAAGTATATAAAAGTGTTATTTGAAATATTGCCATTATTTGCTTCCAAAATATAAGTATATTGAACTGATAATACTTACCTGCTTAATCTAAGCATTTCTACTATTCAAGGGTAATAATTACCTACTAATTTTGTGTCTGTAACACCAAAAAACCTCGGTAGGGGAAAATCAATAAATAAAGAAATATTATGTAATTAAATAAATTTACTGTTATACTTTATATAGTTTTACAATGTTTGAGAGAAGGTAGCGTATCAGGGTACTCCAGGAAAGCGCACGGGATATTGATGCGTAGAGGTATAGATGTTATGCGTATCCGTCATTGCGACCGGTGTTCTCGGAATACTTCCCACTCAATGTCTGGGCCTGGTATCTAGTCGGCGTTAGTTACTGATATAATTTCAATCAGTATAATAATTTGCTGGTATTATTACCTACTGAAAACTAATAACTAGTAAATACCTACATATATTTGTTAATGTACACACCTACCATGTTCATATATTATCGACACAATGGCGCTGACTCTAAGTATTATTTCAAAGTACACACGTACGTACTTACTTTCGAATATTTTAATGGTAGCATCTATGCATCAGCCCCATTCCACCCCATTCTCTAAGTAGCTGTGAAACGGCTGGGGTATCCATTTAGATTTACTTACAGTCACAACCAAGAGCACTGTTCGCTGGCCAATCAAAAAATGACGCCAAGTAAAGCGTATGTATATGCAAAATCCCCTAAACCCCCCCTAAAAAAGAGGAAACCAATGACCAATGAGGTAAGTTTTAGTGCAATAAATTCGTTTCAAATGTTTCAATATTATGGTAATTTCAATTTGATATTTTCAGTACGAAATATTTAATAATTTTATATAGTAATTCATTATACCAAACGTATAAGGGATTTTATTTTGAATCTACAGACTTTCTCACTATGATTGCATAGATTTATTCCGTACAACAATAACAATGTTCATTTGGAGGAAGTATACTTCAATGCAAATATTTATACTATTTGTTCTAAGAGTAGATTGTGTTTTCATGTTCTAACCAATAAGATTTAGCTCATTTAAATATATATTAAGTTTCGATTTCTGAATAAATAAAAATATTCAGATTGATAATAGATTTTTTTGTGTGTAGAAGTAACAAAAAATATGATCGCTTTTTATACCAATTATTTTCTTAATTTTCGCAATATCTCTAAAATAAACGAGATTTTATTAGTTCGAGGGTTTGTTTGTTGATTTCATTAACGACAATACGTAAATCTCGAGATATGTTGGCAGTTGGTGGATATAATTATTACTGCCATGTCGACAGGCCGATACTCGTCTTAACATTAGCTTTTCATTACTTTCGACACATATTACAAACGTAAGTTTTTTGTGAGTTTTTGTTTTATCTATTGTTTACCTGTCTTAATTTTATTGATATTTTGTTTTAATTGTAATTTTAATTAATTCAAATTCAACTGTAATTAATTTTAATATTACTTCTCCAGATACCTAAAGATGACCTAGGCCGAAACATGTAGTAAATTAAAAATTAAAGGGTTGGTAGTTAGAACGGCAGTTTTGTGATACCCACCCAATATATACATTACCTTTTTTGCTCCAGAAACAGCAAATTTTGAGGTATATCCAAGATCTTGGCAGATCGACGTCCTTGTTAGATATCGTCGATTTATCGCTCGAATTTGTTAATGTTCCTCTCTAACTTAATTGGTAGAGCGTTCGTCCGGTAAACGAGAGTAGGTATGTAGTTTCAAATCCTGCCTGAGGAAAAAAATTCTCTTAGGAAAGATTCCCCTTAATTATCACAGTTATTAGCAGAAATACATTGATTTGTTAATTTCTTACAGTAAAAAGCTTGCAATCTTTGCCAATTTGTTTGAGTTAACAAAATACCGATGTTGTCTCAACAATATGAAAGTAATTGAACCAATCCAACATTTTTACAAACTTGAACTGTATTATTGTGTTAAGACAATACTGAACTAAATAATTTGTTTGGATATATTAAACTTTCTAACCAAATATTTTGTTTCAGTCAATAGTGTACATTTTTTTGCATATATTTGAAACAACACAGGGCATGCTTGTTTCAAGGAAAATATTATGCTTAACAAAATATATTTGGTCGGTTTAAATATATCGGTTTTTCAGTGCATGTTTAAGAGAAGATTTATAAGTAAATATTATATTGTATCCAACATAAAAGGGCTATGCATGATGTAAAAATTCCATAAAAATGTGATAACTAACATCTGCGCCACTCAATTATTAATTATTATTGTCGGTGTATATTAGTGCTTAAACTGTTTACTCTACACGTGCTTGAAATTCCATTGTAAATCCCCTCACGAAATGTGTTGAGGTCGATTCGACGGAACTCCGCAAATACGGTAATCATTGCTCGTTATAACAACCGCCAACATGTATATTTTTTTTTTCAACGGCTTATTACCGGCGAATTTGGCAGATTGCGAAACGGAAATCTCGGCAAATTATGACTAAATTATACTAAATTATTTTGCACGTCTAGGTTGCCGTGTGAATTTGCATAAAATTCTCATCACACCGATGAAGATAATAGTAATAAACGACAGAGTGATTTTTAAGTATCGATATGACACTGGAAAATATATTCCCACACTTTTTTACTAAATAGTTTCATTGATATTTTGATAATACTAGTTTTCTGTTTGGTTTTTACACAACGAAAAGATGGTTTTTCTAAAAGGAGATATAATTGATGTTGAAAAGAAATTCAATGATGATGTTAACACTAAATATACCTACCTATAATAAGAAGAATTGTTTAGGTTGTTGTAGAATTTTGTAAATGCGTTGGTGCTGGATTTGTCATTTTTACGTTGATGTGTTTAAATAACAAAACACACAAAACCCTTTTTTTGTAATTTCATATATTTACATTTTGAAATTACAAAAAATAAATAAATATATTAAATTAAGTAGTATTTATTGCAATATTTTACATCAATAAATTTTTTCTTCTATTTATTTTATATGTATAACTGCAAACATTTTTTTTTTATTAATATGTCTGGCTCTGATTTGCATTTAAATGTTTTAACTATTTATCATTTTGTCAGCTGTCATTAATCCTACAACTTTGTAAGCAATTACTTATTGTGATTTTCTATACTGTCTCATTTTAACTTATACCATGTGATTCAAAATGATTGTCGTAAGAAAAAAACTGTTTTCCGGAAAAATTTATCTATACTTATTACCAATTTAATGAGCGAAGTTAGCTACATACAAATTTCATACATTAAATGAATTTTCTTGACATTAAGCGACATTGGCGTGCGTGTTGTAGTATCTTTCGATTATTTATTTTATAATTTTTTTCAAATCGTTTATATTTACAGCTAATATCATCAACAATAGTATTTCTGAATACTGTAAGAAAATAAGGGAATTTATCTGTGGTAATAGCTCAACACACAGGTAAAAAATCAATATTAACATTAAGTGAAATAGTTTATTACATTTTATAATTTTATAGGCTTATCATACACTTCAGCGCAATGAGCTGTCAAAAGAAAGTTACATTTTCATCCCTATAAAGTTTCTACGGTACAGGAATTATTACCACCCAGATAACAATTTAAGGTTAATACAAGCCTTTTTAAACGTTGTTCCGACAAGGGAAAAAGGTTGTCAGCAAGCTTGTTATGGCAAGGGTGTAAGCTTACTGCAAGGTTATGACAAGCTTGCTAGTTGACACAGGACAAGGTTTTTCCCAAGTAAGGTTACAGGTTAAGCTTGTCTCTAAAAGCATGTGATAAGGTTACCATGGCAAGGTTCCCATAAGCTTGTCTGTAAAACGATATGACAAGGTTGGAATGATAATGTTAAGCCAAGCTTTAGAGAAAGCCTGTACAAACCTTGATAAAAGTTTGTAACAATCAAAACAAAATAGGAATTGGATATTAATTTCTTTTTTTTCTTGGTTTCTAGGTCATAAAAATATAGAAATGTACATTAAGGACGTTTCGTTTTAATTTCAAGAGCTTTTTCAAGATATATGTAAAAATATAAATTATAAATGGTATACATTTTTTTATTTAATAAACAAAACATTGTTTACTATGAATTTTGAATTATGATTTTATCATTTATTAAACAATTTACTTATAAGTTACACCATTTACAATTTATATTTTTATATGTATACTTGAAAAAGCTTTTGAAATCAAAGTGAAACGTCCTTATTAATGTACATTTCCATATTTTTGACCTAACAACCAAGAAAATGAAGAAATTAATACCCAATTCCTATTTTGTTTTGATTGTTGTAAGCTTTTATCAAGGTTTGTATAAGCTTTCTCTAAAGCTTGGCTATAGTCAAGGAAAGGAGTTGGGTATATGACCTCTTCTTCATGTGACTTTGAAAATTACTAAAATATTTTAAGGAAAGATATAACCAGCAAGCTGAAACCAAAATAAATTTCGTACAAATAAGCTTTATGTAACTTCCAAGTGTTTCCAAAAATGTTTTTTACAAAATTATTGCTAAACAAAACTCAGAGAGAATTTTAGTAAATTAGATATAATTTGCGTTCTTTTTATTATTTTCGGATGCCGTCCATCGTCTCCTAAAATATTTTATTGTTTCAAAATCACATCTGTTTGCATCAAGTAAAATTCATTCAAATAAAATTAGAATTTCAGTATTTAATAATAAAAAAAAAACTTCTACATATTTATATATACATATTTAGATTGCGTTTTTATATTTATATAGAAACAACACTATAATCTATTTTCCGTTGCCATCGTGTTGCCGCGATTCTCTGTAATAAAAAAACGACAACTATTAAAAAATTAAACAATACCAGAGATGGGAAGACAAGGGAAACGGCTATCAGTTTTCCAAGAGTTGACAAGTCGTCGTGGATATTATGAAAAGTAACTGTTTCCCTCGTTACTACAAAATACAAACTATCTTATTTTTACTATACTTAGTGGTTATTAAATAAAATACTCACCAAAAATAATTTTAAGCATTTCAGTCTTCTGGAAAGGGTTTTTTTAAGCTTTTCCCTGTTAGAGAATGATTTGCCGCAATATTGTCCTCTAGTGGCTTTTTTAGGATGTTTGATGTCAAACTCTTAACGTTCCTTCCATGGGTTGATATCAAATATTGAATCTGTAAATTGTTTGTTGGAATTAATTCAATAAATGAACATGGTTTCGGACTTAAAAAACAGGTAATAATTTAAATAATATCAATTACTCACCAACTTTTTTTTCTCCAAGAAGAGTTTTCAACTATTTAATGGTTTACTAATGTCATAGAAGCTTCTATATTCGCTGAAAAAGAATTTCATAAGTTATGAAATTGATTCTCCTTTTAATCCTTATTAGTTACCATATAATGCCTGTTGTATTGTGGCAGTCTATTGGGCCAAACCTTAAACCGTATCCATTTTAGTTTCTAAACACTCTGCTATGAAAGAAAAATCTTCTAAGACCTTCCACATTACGCCTGGGTTTAATTTAATTTGGTGACGCTCATTACTGTAATCGGTTCCTAAAAAATATTTGATAACATTAGAATGATTTCTTGAAATAAGAGATACAAATACATATATATAATATTCTTATTAATTATAACACTAAATTTATATGTGTATTTTTGAATTTATTTAAAAATTCTATTACACTGTCATTAAAACTGAAAAAAACCTCAAACATTTAATTATTCCTAATTTCTGAATTATATAAAAATCAAATTATACTACAAGCTATCTAGTTAGCAAATATAAACTATAACTTTTTAAACTAAGTGCATTGGCTTATGCGCTTATGGTGTAGAAAATTAGGTTAGAATTATATGCAATAGTTGGGGCAATTGGGGCAGACACAATTCAATTCATCGGTTAGAATTATAAACTATTGATATTCTTGAAGCAACAACGCATATCTAGTAAAAGATATAAAATTAGGTAATACTTACTTTTGCATGAATGATGTTTTAAACTATTATACACTGAAACAGCTCAAACGCGTACAACACAACTGGACACAACAAATAATGGCGGTCGATGACAGAATAGCGGAATGGCGGTTAAACCAAAAAAAAATCAATACTCGATAAACGATTGACGCCGAATCACTCCGGAAATACACGAAGTCACCGTACCTTGATATAATAACTTTGTCGCAACCTTGCATTAACCCCAGCATTAACCTTTTACTGTTAAGTTTGTCTGGACAAGGTAAAGTTAAGCAAGTGGCAAGCTTATCGTAAGCTTACGTGTTATCTGGGCATCACATCACGATAGGCGATTGGAATATTGTCATTGGTTTAATAACAGTTTAAGGGACGATGACTTGCTAAACAAATCATTTTTCTCGGATGAAGCCTGGTTTTATCTAACAGACTATATCAATTTACAAAACTATTGTATTTGGTCTGCAGAAAATCCACACGAACTTCGAGAAACACAATTGCATCCCCGTAAAAGTTGGAATTTGGTTAGCTATGTCCAGGCAACGAATAATAGAGCCAATTTTCTTCGAGGAAACTGTAACAGCCCAACGTTACCAACAGATGTTGGAATTGTTTATTGCAGAGTTACAAGAAAATGAGCTTGAAGCAGGTTATTTTCAGCACGATAATGCTCCAGCACATACTGCTCGACAAACCTGCCAATATCTTCAACAGTTTTTTTGCTGACAGGTTCGTTAGAGCACAAAGATGGCCACCAAGATCGCCTGATCTAACACCATTAGATTACTTCATGTTCGGCTATCTAACAAATAGGATCTATAGAAACCGCATGCATACCATAGAAAAACTGAGAGATGCAGTTTTGTCACTTAATAATTATACTAATTGTATGTTATAATTTAAAGTAATAAATAAATTTAGTTAAACACCAGTTAGTACTGAATTGTAAAATCATAATTTAGTAAAGTTAAATTAATTACATTTCATTTTTACAAGCAGAAACACCAATCCATAGTCGTTTATATAATGCGAGTTCAAATATAGGTTACGTTTTCCTTATTTATGACAGATCCGTTTACTTTCTTATATTCCAACACTGACTTAATTCAAACCTTCATTACAAACACGCGGCATATACCTACACCCTGTTACTATCTATAGGAGCGGAATTGACAATCATTTTGAATCTCTGTGTACATATGTAGACTAATTTTCTCCGATCTGAGGATTCTTCCTTTGGCAAGGTTGTATATTCTAGAAATTTGTGCCTATATTCACTTAAATAGGACCATGTTTAAAACTAACGCCGAAATGCATAATTACAACAGTAGAACAAAAAGTAATATACATCGCCCACAGTATACTCTGCAGTTGACTGACGTTGGACCACACAGTATTGGTATAAAAAATTTTAACAAAATATCGACGGTTGTCAGCACCAATACAGCGAATAAAAAGTTTAAGTTTAAGTTATCTCAATACCTTAAGCAGTACAATTTTTATTCTATTGATCAATTATTTTCGCACATCACCTAAACAGCCACTTATATACATATAAGCATGTACTGATATTAATAATTTTTCATTTCTACCATTTCAATTATATATTTTGTTTATACAACTTAGTTATGTAGTAGCAGTTATTTTTTGTTTCCTTAATTAGATATTTAGTATTTGTTTTCATAGTTTTCTTGTGACGATAACACTTTCTTTTCGCACATTCTAATTCTAAATTCAAATTATCTTTATTTTTTTTGTTTGACACCCACTTGGCAAAATAACATGCCTATAACGTCGTCTAAATGTTATCTTGTAACGTTACAAATGTTACAAAAATATATACAATGTACCACATGCAGTAACATTTCTACGACTGTTTAATGTCCGCCTAAGCGGTGTTACGAAACAATATTTCCCAGTAATGTTAATACGAGGTCTTCGAGTAACATTACTTTAACATGACGATTAATGTTGAAGTGTAGCTCTTCCGTAACATTTCTCATATGTTAAAGAGAAATATTGATACAGTGTGGCAATTAAATGTTTCTATAAATATATCTACACTAATGTTTCTATTAGGATATTTTATTTACTCCAAAAGTTCCTGCTGCATTATACAAGAAACATGATGTTGAGGTTTATCGAGAGGTTATATTAATTAATATAAAACGGAACCTCAATCAGTCTTATTGAAATTGAATGTTAATATTATAATATCATGTTACCCTCGATAGATCGGGCCCCTCTGTTTATACGAATGTATCTTCACTTACTAAAATTACAATATTAACATTAAGCATTAATGCCAGAAAAATATAATGGATAAGACATAAGTCTTTTTTGTAGTTATTTTTGCAGATACATTAAAATGATCAATCATATATCATATAGTTCTATGTAAAAACTAAATAGTAATACTATGAATAATATTATAAATAGCTATATCAGTAAACGAAATACATTAATAAAATACTTTAAAAAGTAAAATGCTGTTTACAGAAGGCAATAAAGGCATTTATTGATTAAAAAAAAGTACATTAAATTCCATTTTAATAAACTTCAGTATTGGAAACAGATTATGGGGCACATAAATTAACATGAATAGAATCTAACCAAAAACTCACAACACATAAGAAAAACGCCCCGAATGCATTTTATTCCTTTGAACATTTTGCTGTTTTTCTATCAAATCTTTGTTTTGCATAACGAAACCATTCCATGACAGTTATTTCGTATTCTGTATCTGTGAGTACAATATTTCTTCTAAACCTCTCTGAAATTAAAAAAGACACACCATCCAAAATAGAGATCAGAAAAACTATTTTATTTATATCAAAATTGAGGACAAGCTGCATATTTTATATAAAACACTGTTTATAATTATTGTAAAAATTTGTATTTGATCAAGAATTACTATCAATTCTAAGAATGACATTACGTGACATTGCTCATCCGTATAGAACAGGTAGGTTTTACTATAACATATATAGGTTAGGATATACATAATACATATCTGTCTTAAAGATCTTCGATGAATTTGAAAGGATCGGCTTTAGCATTATAAATAAAACTTACCTGATAATGTTGATTCATATATTATTGACGGGAATTTTTTCTCATCAAAACAATTGCTACGCACAATCGCGGTACTAACTTTTACAAGTGCGCAGTGCGCAACCACAACCCCACTAACATGATTATTATAGGCTACAAAAAATGTTAAAAAATTTCATCACCATTATTTACTTTATAGAGAAAATTTGCTCCATTAGTTTTGTGTTTTCAAAATTCTAAATTTGCAGAAACATATATTTACGTACCTATCTTACACTTTATAAAATGTAAATATATTAATGTTACAAGCGCAAATGTTGTAACATTCCTTGTAATGATTCACCTTGTAAATATGACAATGTTACAACTAAATATTACCTCAACATTTCTAACAACAAAGTCTTTGTTTTTGCAACATTGTTTTAAAATATTTTTTCCTGATTACATTGAAATGTTACTGTAATGGCCTGCAATATTTCTATCATTATTTAATGTTGCTGCAAAATTTCAGTAACATGTTTTTGTTTAACATCGCTGTCTAGTAAATAATGTAATATTACTGGGATATCTGCAACATTACTTGCCAAGTGGGCATGTTACAAACACTAAGGTGTCCATGTAATTAATAAACATTATTATTATTATTAGTATTATTATATTAGGAATGGAAACAGAATTAGGTTGCCCTGATGATTTGAGAACGCTGTGACCCGTAAAGCTTAAATACAGCATAATAAATCAATTGAGTGTTAGAAACATTTGAAGTCAGTCGATTAATTCGACGGTATCGTTTCAATAACGAAAAAAAAAAAGTAATCTCTACACATCGATTTATTTATTGTAGCAGTAGTGGTTCCCCATGCCGATCATTCCCCTCTAGAATACGACGGGGCATCAATCGCCAATTCTCGTTCATGCCGAGGTTTCACGATGTACGGTAAAGAACCACAAGGGGCTCCACCACTCCACGATCCAACGCGTGTTCCGTTCTATCTATACACGTATCTAAAAACATTATAACGGCTAATCCATCAGCTTCCGCACGCGTCTATTTAAGCACCGAAAACCGGCAAAATTCGCACAGTCAATTTTGAACAGCCATCAACAAAGCGACCGATCCCAGCGCCCTTACACTCGATTCTCGCGATGGTGGTACCGATCGACAGAGCCTCTTCTTGTTTGAAAGCGAAAAAATACGTCGGCAACGACCAAGCGATCGAATTAATCGAAAATCACGCGACAGTGAAAGTTATCGGAAATCGTTGCAGCCTAAAAATCACCCAGAATGACGGATGTGTGAAAGTCATCGGGGATTCCTGTCAAATAAACATCGCTAGCGGTGGAGGAAGCGTTCACTACGTGGGAAACAACGGTAGAATTACAATCGGCGAAGCAATCGACTGCTCGCGGATTACTTCGATTGGAAACGGTGTTACGATCACTAAAAACACCCTAAGCGAAGACGGAAGAATAGAAAAAAGTGTAACGGAAGCCGTGAAGCGACCGACCAGTTCCGCAGTTGAAGGCACCTGTATCAATTTGCGCCAGAAGAGTAGCTTACATATCGGCGAATGTCGGAATATCTTCGTGCCGTTGTGCCACAATCACGTGTGCATCAGGATTCCTACTGTGAAGAGTATGAAGAAATGTTGAAAGCGTTTATAATTCTTGATCGTATTTATGTATTATTTGAACCGCGTCTAGTCACTTTATATTCCTTTAGCTATATAGTAGTTGGTTTTGAAACTATGTTTCTGTATAGACTTTTTTTTCTCTACACGTGTATATTTAAAATTAATTTATTTATTTATTCCTGTAATAAAAGCTACCTCTTTTACTGGGTAATTTTCTTGTTTTATCGAAATTGAAATACTAAGAGAAGCTGTTACGTCATTTGTATAATGAATATACCTAATCCCTACATGAAATTCCCAAAAAAATTAAAGCTTATTCCAAATATCATGCTGGTAAATCCATGTTTTGGATCCGGATTTATACAGACTATTCCACGTAAGTGGTTCATTAAAAGTTTATGATGTTCTATTATTTACTTATATTTGAGCTTTTGGAACAATTATCTGTTCGATTGGAACTATAACTGTGAAATACCTTAACTAAAATATCACTTCCGGTTGACCGGAAATGGATGTCAACTTTGTTATGTTAAATAGAATGATATGATTTTTTATTCATTTTTGGATTCCACGACCATAAATACATCAGTTTCCATTAGCTATTCCTATAGCTACATGTTGCAGTTTTTGCGTAATTTAAGATTTTCTTTTTTTTTTAGTAATTAATGCCTTATTCAGAAATTAATATCTCGGTTAATACTGCAAGTAGAGACTCCAAATTTGCTATGTTATGAATGTAGATGTAACCCTAAGAAATTGTACGCACACTTCGCATTCTAATATACAGAGTGTTCAAAATTGAGAAACAAACCCACTTGGCAAAATAACATGACTATAACGTCGCCTAAATGTTATCTTGTAACGCGAAATGTTACAAAAATATATACAATGTACCACATGCAGTAACATTTTACGACTGTTTAATGTCCCGCCTAAGCGATGTTACGAAACAATATTTCCCAGTAATGTTAATACGAGGTCTTCGAGTAACATTACTTTAACATGACGATTAATCGAGAGGTTATATTAATTAATATAAAACGGAATCTCAATCAGACTTATTGAAATTCAATGTTAATATTATAATTTCATGTTACACTCGATAGATCGGGCCCCTCTGTTTATACGAATTTATCTTCATTTACTAAAATTACAATATTAACATTAAACATTAATGCCAGAAAAATATAATGGATAAGATATTTTTATAATATTTTGGTAGTTATTTTTGCAGATACATTAAAATGGTCAATCATATATCATATAGTTCTATGTAAAAACTAAATAGTAATACTATGAATAATATTATAAATAGCTATTTAAGTAAACGAAATACATTAACAAATACTTTATAAAATAAAATGCTGCTTTCAGAAGACAATAAAGGCATTTATTGATTAAAAAAAAAGTACATTAAATTCCATTTTAATAAACTTCAGTATTGGAAACAGATTATGGGGCACATAAATTAACATGAATAGAATCTAAACAAAAACTCAAAACACATAAGAAAAACGCCCCGAATGCATTTTATTCCTTTGAATATTTTGCTGTTTTTCTATCAAATCTTTGGTTTGCATAACGAAACCATTCCATGACAGTTATTTCGTATTCTGTATCTGTGAGTACAATATTTCTTCTAATTCTCTCTGAAATTAAAAAAAAGTCACCGTCAAAAATAGAGATCAGAAAAGCTATTTTATTTATATGAAAATTGAGGATAAGCTGCATATTTTATATATAACACTGTTTATAATTATTGTAAACTTTGTATTTGATCAAGAATTACTATGAATTCTAAGAATGACATTACGTGACATTGCTCATCCTTATAGCACAACAGGTAGGTTTTACTATAACATATATAGGTTATGATATACATAATACATATCTGTCTCAAAGATCTTGAAGAGATGAATTTGAAAGGATCGACATACCTACTTTAGCATTATAAATAAAACTTACCTGATAATGTTGATTCATTATTGACGGGAATTTTTCTCATCAAAACAATTGCGACGCACAATCCCAAGATGGTCCTATCCACGCCCTGTCCAGTCACGATTACCGTATATTGTGAAAGAGGGGGTTCACAGGTTCACGCCAACTCGTGTATGCGCGGTACGAAAAAAACTTGTGGATGGCAAGCGATACTAACTTTTTACAAGTGCGCAGTGCGCACCACAACCCCATTAACATGATTATTATAGCTACAAAAAATGTTAAAAAATTTCATCACCATTATTTACTTTATAGAGAAAATTTGCTCCATTAGCTTTGTGTTTTTAAAATTCTAAATTTGCAGAAACATACGTACCTATCTTACACTTTATAAAATGTAAATATATTAATGTTACAAGCGCAATGTTGTAACATTCCTTGTAATGATTCACCTTGTAAATATGGCAATGTTACAACTAAATATTACCTCAACATTTCTGACAACAAAGTCTTTGTTTTTGCAACATTGTTTTAAAATATTTTTTCCTGATTATATTGAAATGTTACTGTAATGGCCTGCAATATTTCTATCATTATTTAATGTTGCTGCAAAATTTCAGTAACATGTTTTTGTTTAACATCGCTGTCTAGTAAATAATGTAATATTACTGGGATATCTGCAACATTACTTGCCAAGTGGGAAGTGACATATTTTCGAATGCAGAAAACTCAATTTTCTTAAATAGAACACCCTGTATTTTAATTCAAAATTGGGAAGTAAATATCATCCCCTATCGTTTTGTATCAGCACGCCCTATAGCTATCTTTAATAGACTTTGAGATATGAGCAACTCTTTGTTAAACAATCTAAGTAGCTCTATGCTTAAATGTTCGCAGATGGCTCTGAATGCAATTAACGTCAAATTCATTGTCTAATCATAAGTGTATGTGTGTGCATGGCATCGTAATTACATTTTTGAACAACGCAATATGAATAGAAACGACTGTTCGGAGAGCAAAATTCAACATTCATGGAGAATATAACAAAGTGTTAAATATAACATGTGGTACATTTAATGACAGATATTCACATCTTCCACCGATTATACAAAGAAAAAGTTTCGAAAAATTGAAAACAACTTTTTACACTCTGGAACTGCGTAAAGAAAAAGATAAAATAAACTAAAATTTTGAAAACACACTTCTAGATAGCTGCTATGTTTGAGGACCAAAATGGATAGGTAACAATGGACCTTGGAAATGGCCCCCATCATTCACCGGATCTAACGCCTCTAGATTTTTATTTCTGGAGCTACTTAAATTCATTGGTGTATGCCACACCTGTGCGATCTCGAGAGGAACTTTTACATAGGGTTATGACACGCATCAGAAGAATTTCGCGTAATCAAATTAATAGAGCCACAGGAGAAGTAGAAGCGCGGATTTTAAAATGCTTAGAAAATAATGGAGGTCATATAGAAAATATAGAGATCTAGGAGTGTGCTTTCAAAATTTTAGTTTATTTTATCTTTTTCTTTACGCAGTTCCCGAGTGTAAAAAGTTGTCTTCAATATTAAGAAATTTTTTCTTTGTAATCGGTGGAAGGTGTAGATATCTGTCATTAAATACACGATATGTTCTATTTAATACTTTATTACATTCTCCATGAATGTAGAATAAATTCAAAATGTCGCGGTGCGAATAGTCGTCTCTATTCATATTGCGTTGTTCAAAAGTGTAATTACGATGATATACATAAACACTTATGGTTAGACAATGAAATTGACATTAATCCCATTCAGAGCCATCTACGAACATTTAAACCTAAAGCTACTTAGATTGTTCAACAAAGAGTTCTCCATATCTCAAAATCTATTAAAGATAGGTATAGGGACAAAATGATAGGGGATGATATTTACTTCCCAATTTCGAATTAAAATACAGGGTTTTCTATTTAAAAAAAAATGAGTTTTCTGCATTCGAAAATATGTCACTTTGTTTCTCAATTTTGAACACCCTGTATATTAGAATGCGAAGTGTGCGTACCATTTCTTAGAGTTATATCTACGTTCATAACATAGCAAATTTGGAGTCTCTACTTGCAGTATTAACCGAGATATTAATTTCAGAATGAGACAATGATTATGACTAAAAAAAAAGAAAAACTTAAACAACTCAAAAACGGTAACATGTAGCTATAGGAATTGCTAATAAAGACTGACGTATTTATGGTCGTAGAATCCAAAAATGGACAAAAAATTATACTATTCTATTTAAAATAACAAAGTTGAAGTTCATTTCCGGTCAACCGGAAGTGATATTTTGGTTAAAGTATTTTACATTTATAGTTCCAATCGAACAGATAATGGTGCCAAAATCTCAAATATAAGTAAATAGTAGAACATCATAAACTTTTAAAGAACCACTTACGTGGAATATCCTGTATACAGTACATGCTGACGTTGACAAATCGTATCATCATGTGGATGTATATAAAAAAATATATGTCATTTACATTAATAAAGAAGCTGCTACGTCATTTAAGACTCTACGACATCACTAATAACTTGCCATTTTTTTCTGTTTATTCGATTCAATAATTCAATTCTTTATTCGTCCCGAGATCAAAATGACATAGGGCACGTCAAAATACAAAATATAAAATATAAAAACATTAATGTGTGTATCCAAAAAAGGACAAAAACATAATAATATGGCAGACATTTTTTAACGTAGAAAATAGCAGAATGTTGATATGAGAAAACATCAACTAAAAACTGCTGGATGTATCACACAGTCGAAAGTTGAAAGTATAAGCGTCTAATAGTAGCACATCTAAAACGTGTCTCTTGTGAAATTGATCTTTATTGTTGAGGTAATGCATTATGTAGGCGTAATCCCGGTACATAAAGGGACTTTTCTTTTAATTTAAGGGTATAAAAAGGTACCTACACGAAAATTAAACCTGGATCTCGCATTATATTGATGAATATCATTGTTACATAAAAACGTGTGTATCTATTCTTATGTATGTACACTAAAAGTTCGTAAATGTACATGGCAGGCATGGGAAGAATATTCAATTTTTTTGATATGAGGCATACATCGCTGCCTATTGTCAATGCCTACACTGTAAAAAATTACAATAATTTTACTATGGTAAATCAGGAATATTACATATAATAACATTGTGAATTTACCACAATAAATGATGTAAATTTTGTTTTACATGTTTTTTCTAGGATATCTAACATGGAAAAAGAAATTTCGGTAAAATTTATAGCTTTTTCATGTAAGTTTAAGATGTAACAAAAATTCAAAAAGAAAGTACAGGAGAAAACATGTACAATTTTGTGTTTACTAGCAAAATTTAATTAAAAGTGTAACATTGACAATTTTTTTTGGGTACTTAGTGCACTATTTTTTAAAGTAATTTTACTAGTGAACTATTAATTTTACTGTAAAAATATGAGGATCTTTTATTATTTGTTTTTGCTTGAATTTTCGGGTAAAACTATAGATATGGAAAATACGAAATTCATACGCCGTGATTGGTTATTAGGTTATTTAACTGTACGCGTAGGTAATTCTATTCGTTTGTCGAACTTATTATTGGTTCATGATATCACGTGATAATGTAATAGTGGTGCCTCACAAACAATCGTAGTTTTCGCGGAAACGTGTTCATTCTTAACCCCGGTTGAGCGATTCAGCGACTTATTAGGTGCTATAAAAGAATTAGGCAAGTTAGTTTTATAAATAGGCATTTTCAGATATTTGTATATGTAGTTATCAATTGTTCTTAAAATTTAACATAGTATTTTGAAGGTCATACTAACTTATAATCAGATAGGTGCAAACATAACCATAACGTGTTTTTCAAGAAGTAGTA